>CM077082.1:62228725-62461852 GCA_039513925.1 Platanthera zijinensis | reverse complement strand
TTAATTTTGAAAGTGTCGCAGATTTCCAAAAAACTAGATAAGTGCACGTTAGGGTTCTCATCCGGCAGTCCATCGAACTGCATAGCATTTTTGACCATTTGAATAACGCTAGATTTTATCTCAAAATTATTGTTCGCCACCATCGGCAGAACAATACTTGACCTAGTATCATCCAAGTTGGGCCGGACGTAGTAAGACATAGTACGTTCCACGGCTTGGCTGGGGTTAGGGTCGGCCATAGTAGCAGCTATGGGTTCTCCGAAGGATTCTTCGAGGTCCAAAGAAAGATTTCAGTGTTGAGATCGAACACGCCCAAGGGTGCGTTCGATTTCAGGATCAAAATAAAAAATTTCGGACTCCGAAGGCTCTCCACGGGTCATACACCCTTTTAAAAAATATATAAACTATATAATTTTTTTGGATTTTCAAAATTAAAATAAAAAAAGTTAAGACAAAGGGGAATTTTTTTTTAGTTTTTGATTTTTCAGTAGTTTTTAAGTTTTTTAAGAAAAAAGGTAAAAGTTATAGGCTCCGAAATCCAAAATAACAACACGAGATTCCCCGGCAACGACGCCAAAAACTTGATGCACACGAAGCCCGACTCTGATTTAAATGAGCACGCTGGGTTCGGATTTCGCGGAAGATCTGTTAAAAATAAGTTTTAACGAAAGGATGCAAGTGCACCTATCGTGAGTAGTACATGATATTCGGGGGAATATCAAGATCGTATATTTCTCGGGATGGTTGATTATTTCTACTCCTCCAGGAGGGACTATTACTTACCGAAAATAAAATATTGAATTAACTAACTAAGACGGCTATAAAAAAGGGCTGATAATAGACTTAGAAAAGATCGATGAAGGAATAACTCTCGTACCGAATCGAATTATGATTAAAATAACTTTATATAACTAGAGATCCTAAGTTTCAAATTAATTAAGGGCAACTTGGCCGCGGAGGTTCCACAAATATGAGCTCACCTATCTCTAGGGATATCACTCACCTGAACATAAGACTATTCGACCGAGCACTCGTTCGACGAAGGATTCCTCTTAATGTCTGCTTTACGTCTAAGAACCCCGTTATTGGGTGGGGAACCCAATCCAGAAGAATTCCGCTCCTCCTCTCTCGAGGGTTAGTGCACAATTCTCTTTACCCAAGGGTGATCAATCCATACGCACGGCCTCTCAGTTAGCTAGCATGTGGATAACGAAAATAGAGCCCACACATCGATATGTGGTTCTACGCATCGTATACCCGGGGGTAAACCTTAAGTGCTTTAATTAAGGTGAAAAAGAAGGACCTTTAATTATATAAAAAGATTTTTATGTCCCATTGCTCTTCATAAACGAGGGGTAAGAGTGATTAACCACTCATCAGAATTGGGACGGCTTATGAAATTGATGAGGCATGAATTAAAACTAAGCGCTAAAAGGTTATAAATAAAAACATAAAATAACAAAAACATTAGAAAAAGGAACAGCTTACTAAAGAGAGAACTCACGCACTCAACGATTTCATAATAGAAAAGCTAAGTTACAAAAAAAGGAAACTAAGTTAACAAGTCCTACTAAATTGAATAGGCGGTAAATTGCATAAATTAAAATAAAGCAAGTACAACTCAAACGAGTAGGCGAGAAATAAATGCAAGTGCAAGTCCTACTCAAACGAGTAGGCGGGAAATGAAAGTAATAAAAAGCATTCCTACTCAAATGAGTAGACGGGAAATGAAAGCAATAAAAATTACCTCATACACACACACACACACACTTTATATAAAAGAAAGAAAGCAATAAAAACAATCTCATACACACACACTCTAACATAAAATTGAGGAAGAAAATAAAGACAAAAATAAAATAAAACTAAACCTCATACAGTCACACACACAAATGAGAAAAACAAAGTGATCCAAAAATTAAAATAACTACATTTTTATTCTTAGAATTTGCTAAAAATACGTAAAAAGAAGAAATAAAAATTAAATGAGTAAAATGTTTTAAAACAAAAAGGAAAAAACAAAGTCTACCAAAAATTAAAACAACTTGATATTCATTCTTATAAGTTCATAAAAGTGAATAAAAAGTGGAAATAAAGTTTAAAGGAACAAAAAGTTTTACAAAAATTAAAAGAAAGACTAAGTTAAAAAAAATAAAAACACTTTTATAAATTCATAAGGATGAATAAAAAGCAGTTAAAAAGAACTAAAGCTAAACAAAGCTAAGGGAAATTAGAAGAAAAGCTATTCTAACAACTCCTAACTAAGAGAACACACTTAGAAAAAACCTAAGTAAAAAGAACTTTTAAAACATAAAAAAAAAAACAAATTACTCTCATACACACACACACCCATAGAAAAACAAAGAAAAATATGGGATAAAAAGAGAATAAAAGTGAGGCACTCATATGCAATCCATACAACACAAGGAGAAAAAAAAACTACAAATTTTATTAAGACAAAAGTTGGTTTACAAAAAGCTAAAACAAACATAAAGAAGGGGGGGGGGGAGGGGGAATTCTCCTTACATAGTACAAATTGCACCTAAGCAACCTACAAACAACAAAATGGTCCAAAAAAAGTAAACCCTTGGCTCTTACAAAAAATTTTTATTTATAGACAAAATTTTCAGATTACACGCCCTGGTCTCGGGCGTGACTGGGGGGCATGTAATGTTGGCATGTTGGAGAGGCTGAAAATCTGGTGACATGTTTACTTCTGGATCTTCTGGAAGTTCCACGAGGCGGTCACAGGCATGATGAAATGACACGGACGTGTAGGAGGGGCGTGACTGGCGAAGGCGTGCTGGAGGTGTCGATTCCTTGGCATGCTGGCGGCGTGTGTCTGGCTGACGTAGGCATCGTGTCTGGCTGACATAGGCATCGTGTCTGGCTTGCTGGAGAAGTCCGTGGACACGTGGCAGCAGGAGGAGGCAACAACTAATTTTGAACTGGATTGACACGGGTGTGTGCCGAATGACGCTGGCGTGTTCACTCTTTGTTTCACGGATTCTCGGCGGGCAATTTTTTTCCACGGGCATCAAAGTGACACACCCAGGTCTTGGGCGTGACCGAAGTGACACAGGCATGACTGGGGCATGTATTTTGAAAATTTGACGTTTTCTGCAGAAATTTTTGGAAAAGAAAATAGAGCTAAAGTTAGAAGGGTATATACACAAAAGAAACATTTTATTGAGGATTACAAGCTAATAACAATGAAATAATCTAAAATGACCTAAATAAAGTACTGAAACATACGAATATTTACAACTCATCAAGATTACTTATAGTTCACCTTCTGCATATAATGAATCTGAGCAATTCCTTATGAATCTAAGTGAAGAGCAAATGAAGACTCACTTGGAGGAACACATGGCAACCACATCACGAGAAGGGAAGGTGAAAATATATCATTGGAAGATGAGAGCCAAGAGGAAGATGACAAAGGAACCTTGATCTCAATCACACCTTGTCCAAGAGCGATGTAAAAAAAAATCAAATTCCCGTCATGCCTGTAATTCTACTTCTACATTGCATGTGCTAAATGTAAAACCTAAAAATTGAAAAATATTGACCCAAAATATATATTTAAAATAACACACTCTGAAAACAAATGCTAATATAGAATCTACTATTGTTGTGCCTAATTCTCTCACATGCACTTTAGATAAACACTACAAACGTCTTTGTATTAATTGCACTGAACTACAAGAAAAATACAAGGATCTCGAAAAAGAGTTTCGTTTGGCAAAATAAAAAATGAGAAGTTATGTCTAGAAAACTCATCTTTAAAAAGGAATTGTGCTAGATGGAATGATTATAAAATTGAAATTAAGGAGATGAATGAGATTTTTGATGAATTCAAGAGTAAGTATAAAGCTCATATTGAATCTATAGTCTCCACTTTAAAAATAGCACAATCACATACAATAAAGCTAGACAATCTCAAAATAAAAAATAAATAAATAGTTACAAAAATCAACATGCTTAAGAAAATTATAATATAATAACTCACAAAACACAACTCCTAAATTTCTAAGCAAAACCCAAAACATGTTGAATATGAATTAATCATATAATAACTAAGTTGATCAACAAATAGAAACCGTCATGCGCATGTAAATGAAATTCTAAAACATAAAAATCATCTTCATGTGCAAACTCAAATCATTCCCAATTTAAAATCAAATGAACGTAAATCTCCTTCAAAGAATCACTATAGTATGAGTCCTTATGTTAAGCAAAATAATTTTAACTTGGAGAACAATTTTAATATATCTAAACCTCCAACGCAATATTATTCAATTGAAGATCATCATATAAAGACTCATAAAAATCTTAATTGAAATTTGCAATATAAACATAACCTTAAACCAAAGTATGAATGGAGAGGCCCATAGTTAAAAATGACGCACCTATACTACTCGAAAGGGCACATTCATCATTACCTCCTCATTCTAACATGGCTGTTTGGGTACCCAAGAGAATCACCTCACGGTCTCACATGGATACCTAAATCTTCTATCCAATAACATCCACAAATTGCGTGAAGTTCAAAACGAACTACACTATATCTTACTTTACGCTCTGTTATTAGTTTTAATGTTGTTTCTTTGTTCTGTTTCTTTCTTGTTTTTTTTAATCTATGAATATCACGCTTTTTCTTCTATGGACTACACCATATGTGTTTGAGCCAGCACAATATGCATATATCCCGCCACAAAAATTAAAGAACGTTAAAAATCAGGTTGAGCGGGTTAGTATCACGCAACTAATTATAATTCCCAAATTTAAAAGCATAATAAATATTACCATTAGTATCACTATCGCGTGAGAATTCACCACAGATAGAACAATGTTTAACCTGTCTTAGTAAACAACATGAATAATAATAATAATAATAATAATAAAAGGGGTAGTGCTTTTAAGCACCAAAATACTAAGTGAAAAATCATTGACGCTATTCTTTGGAAGAAGTCGGTGAAATGTTAAGCTTGCTCATCATCTTCTTTAGCATCTTCTTCACCCCTTTCACCTCCTTAGTAGTCTGCCTGATCTCCGTCCTTGCTCCTCCACCATCCCGTAGATATCCTGACTGGTCTCCCGTAGGGATCCTCCACACGACGTAGAGGAGGCTATAAAGCAGGGTCTTGCTCGTGACGAAGCCGAAATTTCCCCTACTTTTTAAATCTAAGGGTAGCTATCTGTTGGGTACTGGAACCAATCAATGCCCAAATACTCCCCCATCAAGATACTCTGAATCACTTCACCTAATGGCAGGGTGTTCAATCGCCAGCGCTCAGGAGATTTAAGCAGAAATGTGTTGCGCATCTTCGAAAGAAGTAAATCTGATATGCTAAATAGCTTCTACTACTAGGATATTGTATATTAGAGTTGGGTCGTTATCTTCTTTATGTCCGCAGACTTGTACATCAGCGAGTGGTGCAGAATGTCTTGGATAATGCGGGCATATGGAGTGAGAGTATCCACGGATGTGATGAGATCTCGATATCCCTACACCATGAAGAACTTCATTCTTTTCTCTCTAGTTCCCTAGTAGATCTGAAGGACTAGACGATATTGAGTCGCTCCCCACTTAGGAACCAAATGTACTTCCTCGCAAGATCTTCATGTATTATAGTCACGATTTGGATACCTATGCACGACTGCACCCCTCTGTCCAGCTATGTGTGAGCTGGATCCCGAGGTTATTGTAGAACTCCCGAACGAGCACCGAGGAAAATGGGTCACCCGTTGAAATCACAGAGAGTACTCCTGAATAATCCAAATAGCTATAGATGTGAGTGTATAAGTCATTGATGTCGACGACCATCGGCACACTCACAGTCGCCTCGTCCACCGCAAGAAATGTTGATGCGGGTACTCTGGATCATTTGGAGATACTTATTCGAGGTGGCTGGGAGCTGGAAGAAGCCATAGCCTGAAAAAACACAAAAATTCAATTTTTAAAATCTAAGAAAAATATTTCTGGGTGTACCGCAGAGCGGTAATCGGCTACCGCGACGTTGTAGCATGACAGATGGACTTCATCCCCCTCCACCGGATCCCCCAAAATCCTATTTTCGCAAATTTTTTGAATAAACCAAGAAGGGAAGGAGATCTACACAACTATAACTCAGATCAAGAAATCAAACTCGATCCATTGAGAAAATCCTCAAATCCAACTCAAAACTTGTTGAAACCTCCATGGATCATGCCCAAAATGACAAAATCTCCATGAACTACACTCTCATTCAATATACATGGAAATAGGGGAGAAAAGGAGCGAGATTACATAGATCTGGGGTTATGTAACACCCCCATCCGCCACATGGAATATAACAGAAGGTCGGCCGGGGCTCCACGCCATATTCCACGGACAGTCAGCGGAGTTACATATTAATACCAAATTACTATAATAAAATTCGAATCCTAAAACAGAGCATTCTCACGGAAGCTTTTAAATAAGTTGGAAGAAACCCATCACAAAACATGAATGTCCATTAAAGACCAAAGTAGGAATAAAAGTACGATTAGACAAAGGGAGTCTCGGCCTTATGGCCTTACAACTGTTTTACTTAAACTATAAGTGTTTACAGACTTGGCACGCAGGTCGACCACACATGAAAGTAGTAAAGGAAAAACACTTCGCTTTTGCCTTCAAGGGCAACATAGCAACAAGGCCAACATAGCAACAAGGGCTTCAGCCCGCTACATGCCACTAGGCTCACCTGTTTTCTACATAAGAACAACCACCCAAACGGTTGGCAAAACAAGGCAACGGCCAGCTAAAGCTAACCAAATTATAACGACCCACCCCTTACTCGGGGCGGTGGTGCTCCTTCCCTGCAATATATTATCAAAACCAAACATAGCAATGAAAGTGTAATTTAAAGCTAGGGACTCACCACATTCACAAGACGGCAACAAACATGATTATTTTGGTAGTCTTTACAATCTGCGTAAGGCCTAAGACGTAATTATGGCAGCGACAGATAACACTACCCACAGACGTTTGATATAACTACTGGGTAGGTTCGGCCCTTTCCCGTTACTCACATCGCCGGGCACAAAAAGCCATGACGTGGGTCGGCCTCCCCTTCCCATTTCTCCAGACAATACATATCCACGTTATGTTATACAAATGACTCTCAGGCACCAAGTTGGGCTCTCAAAGCTCTCAGCCCCACAACACTGGCCCTAGTCTCCACAACCACGGCCTCAAACAAAGCTCTCAAGGAGCTACCGCCGACGATATTACTACTGTTGCGCGGTACTTGGAAGAAATGCGATTCTACCCAGTTTTCCGGGTTCTCCTTGGAGTTAGTCCCCCAAGGTTCCCTGCTGCAATCTACCAGTAGAAACCCAAAAACAACATCACGGAGTCTTCTCCGGCAATAACAAGCATAATGAAAAACATCACCATCCAGACCAACCTATCCGGATGGGCTTCACACACCATGCTTATGTTTGTACTTCGATTCTGAACTCTAAATGCAAAAACTATGGAGATACTCTATATCTACCCAAAGGAAGACCTCACGCTCACCGCAGACTCGTGGGAGAGGGTTTCCTATGCAAAAGGAAGAGGACTTCACATGTCCAAGTAGAGAATCATTACCCTTTGCGCTCTCTTAGGTGCCATGCAAAGATTTAGACGGATGAACTCGACGTTAACGATCTTGCCTCCACAGATCCGGACTCGTCTTGCGAATCGGAGCTGCGAATCCCAAACGACGACGTAGTCTCTCTTCCGACGCTACTGCTCCTCCTCCAAGAAATCCAGGCCAATTCCTCAACTTCAAAAGAAATGAAAGTGAAAACAGCCGAACAACCCATATAAACCGAGCTACCACCGCGCGTAACTAGCTACCGCTGCGCGATACCTCCTCGCTTCACGTGTAACCGCCCAGGCCAACCAACCACAGGCCGCCACGTGGACACGCTGTTATAGTTTCACTATCGCGATGCGATAGGATGCTAACGCCGCGCGACAACCGTTGTCAGTTACGACACGACACCCAATGCTATCGCTGCGCGCTATCGGCTACCGCAGCTCGGTAGGATCCCGAGAGCCTCGTCAATTAAATTGACCTAGCTATCGCCCGCGGTATCACTATCGTCGGGCGATTGCTACCTGGAGATCTGGCAGACTAATTCCCCAGCTACCTCCGCGCGTAATTATCTACCGTCGTGTGATAAAACTTCAGAGAACTATTTCTGCCTTAAGGAATTTGGGGCGTTACAAATCTCCCAACTCAAAGAAAATTCTTCCGAAATTTGATGTTACCGGAAAATATAAAAACAAAACAGTACTACAACACATTACCTCAGCGAAAAAAGCTTAGGGAACTCCCTCATAGTTTGCTCATGCTCCCAAGACAGCTCTTCTCGGCCACCGTTGTCCCAAAGGATCTTGACCATTTTAATGGATTTGTTCTGTAGCTGCTTGAGCTCTTCGTCCTCGATCCAAATGGGCTTGACCTTAGTCATCACCCACTGTCGACCGACACCTGGATCACAACAATCACTTGATTAGGCTCTTGAATAGCCATCCGTAGCGTTGAGATGTGAAATACATCATGCAAAACTGCTCAACTCCACCGAAAGAGCCAAATGATAGGAGGCTTCACCAACACGCTCCAAGACTCAAAAGGCCCAACATACCTCAAAGTAAGCTTCTTTAAGTGTCGAATAATTATGCGCCTTTATTAAACGGTTTTATCTTGAAGGTATACCCAATCACGCACCGCAAACTCCACGTTCCGATGCTTGGCATTGTAGTACTTGGCCTGCCTATCTTGATTAATCAGTAGCCGTTCTCAAATCAACCGTATCGTTGAAGTAGCATTTTCAACGTCCCTTCACTTCTATAGCTTCGATTCTCCCGTTTATACCCAACACAATGGTGTACGACACCTCCCTACCGTACAGAGCCTCAAAGGCGCCATCTGAATGATGGCTTGGTAGTTATTATTATACGCAAACTTAATCATAAAAAGGTATTCCTCCCACCTTTTCCTAAAATCCAAAGCACACATACGAAGCATATCTTCCATTGTCATATTCACCCTTTTAGTCTAACCATTTGTCTGTGGGTGAAAAGCCGTGCTGAAGTTCAAATGGTACCTAACAACTGATGAATGAGCCTCCAATAATTGGATGTGAACTGACCATCTCAGTCACTAAAAATGCTCGGGGTACACTGTGCAAACGACTATGCTGTCCACATAAAGCTTCGCCATCTTCTCCATTGAATCATCCTCCTATTGGGTATGGAATGTGACACCTTCGTTAAATGATCAACGACCACCAAAATGACATCATTCCCCTTGTGTGATCTCGGTAAGCCATGCACGAAATCCATGGAGATGTCATCAAATTCCACTCCAGTATAGGTAAGAACTTCAGAAAATCTGCCAGGCTTCTGGCACTCGGCCTATACCAAGGCACACGTCTGAGATTGCGCCACATATAACTCTATGTCTTTCTTCAGACCTGGCCACCAAAACAATTTCTTCATATCCTTGAACATCTGGTGCTCTCAGGGTGAATCGAATACTTTGAGAAATCGCCTCGTACAACAAATCTTCTCGCAACTTCCCCACATTGGGGATGCACAATCAGCTGCCTTCCACAAAAGGCCATCGTTGATAGGAAAACTTGTAGTTTGACCCATCAATGTTTCCGCCAAGTGACATTTCAAGCTCACGTCCAACTCTAAGGCCTACCGAATCATGTCCGCGAGGTCGTATTAAACCTCCGTCCACTCAACATGCGTTTTCACTAGATACCTTGTCAACACAAGAGATTTCAAGGCCTCCAAATCCCGAATAAGTCGCTCGTCGTACATCTATAACCGGTTGGCTCGTTACAGGAGTCCTACGGCTTAAATCATCTGTCAAGACATTCCCCTTCCTGGGAATACAGTGAATCTTATAGGTATAGTCCCCAAGGAACTCCATACACCTTCGCCGACGCATATTAAGGTCCTTTTGATCTATAAGATACTTCAGGCTCTTGTGATTGATTAGATATCGAACTTTACCCCATACATATAATGTCTCCACAGCTTGAGAGCGAATACCACGAACGCCAACTCCAAATCATGGACTGGGTAATCCTCTCATGCACCTCAGCTGGCGCAATCCATAGGCTATGACATTCCCGTACTGAAGCAGAACACAACCTAATCCACTCCCAGAGGCGCCACTGTAAATCTCATAGCCCTCCGATCCACATTGCGAACATAAGACATACGTCGTGGTCAGCCGACACTTTAGTTCTTCAAAAGCTTGGGCGCACTCTGGCGACCAAACAAACTTATGATCCTTCCTTGTCAGAGTAGTGAGGGGGCAATGCTAATCCGCGAGAAGTTCTCTACGAAGTGCTTGTAATAGCGGCAAGCCCCAGAAAACGGCGGACTTCGGCTCAGAAGACAACACAGGCCACTCTTGTATCGCAACTATCTTCACTGGATCCTACCGCAATTCCCTCTCCACTAACAACGTGAGTAAGGGAATGCTACCGAGGATAGCCAAAACTCACATTTAAAGAACTTGGCGTACAGTTGGTTCCTCCTTAGTGTCTCCATAACATATGTAGATACTTGAAATGATCATCCTCGCACTGTGAGTACACCAGTATATCATCGATGAAAGACTATCAAGAACTAGTCCAAGTACTCTGGTGAACGTCATGTTCTTCAAATCCATAAAACGGATGGCGCATTCGTCTGACTAAATGACATGACGGTGAACTCATAATGCCCATAACGTGTGCTGAAAGTCGTCTTGGAATATCACTTTCCCTTATTCTCAACTGATAGTACCCATATTTCAAATCTAGTTTCGAGTACACAGTCGACCCGACCAGCTGATCAAACAGATCATCAATCCTCGAGATCAGATATCTATTCTTCTCTGTCAGCTTATTCAACCCTCGATAATCATACAAAGTCATAAACTCTCGTCCTTCTCTTAACAAAAAGACTAGCGCGCTCCAAGGTGACAAACTTGGACGCACATACCCATGATCTAATAGCTCTTGAAGTTGTACTTCAATTCCGCCATCTCCTTAGACGCTAAGCGGTATGGGGAGCGTGACACAGGCTTGGAACCTAGCACTAGTTCAATGGTGAAGTCGATCTCCCGCTGAGGTGGATCTCCGGGGAGATTTTCAGGAAAAATGTCAGGAACTCTATACGATTGGGATGCTATCCAGACTTGGCTTGGCTTAGAAACCTCCACTAAAGTGAAAAATAGCTCTGCACCACTACAAACTGCCCTAACCACCTAGAGAGCAGACATAAAAGTCTTGCTCAATCCCTTTATGCCAAAAAAACATCGTCTCACGCTCTGTTTACACTCCCAGTCAGACCACCTTGCGGTTGCAATCAATGTACGCACGCTGCTCTGAGAGCTAGTCCATACCAAAGATCACATCAAACTCCACTATTGGTAGTAGTGATGCTTACAAGTTAAACTCTTGGCTCCCAATTCATACCTTTACGCAGCAAACTCTATCCGTACGCATAAAACATCCATTAGGCAGCATCACACCCAATTTATCCCTTACTATTGAAGAAGGCACTCTGATGCGTGATACAAATTCTTTGGACAAAAAGGAGTGCGAAGCTCCCGTATCGAACAGTACTCTCCCCAGACAATTAAAGATCAAAATAAAGACTAGCACAACAAGTCAAAAGCTAACATGCAAAAGTCACAAGTTTATAGAGCTAAAAAGTGATATAATTAACTCATACTGTCACCACATCAGCCTGCTTTATGGCCTCCTGTTGGCCAAGGTTGTAAACTCTAGGCTGGGCTGGAGCGTAGTGGGATGCGGTTGACTCCACTGCCTTTCCATTCTCCGTATAAGATGCTACATGCTTCTTTTCTGGCTTTGGGCGCCCACTAAAATGGTCTCGGGCTACGTGTCCTTCTTTGTCAGCTCGACATATTGAACTCTGACTTCTTCAAGCTTGAGTCCTTCTTCTCTTGAACTCTCTTCACATCTTCTCCAGAGATCAAGCGGTATTAACCAGAGTTAGGAAACCCTATACATGGGCCTAGAGAGTAGTAGCGTAGGTCATAACGTAAACCCTCATAGAACCGGTTGGTCTTACTCTCCTCATCGGCAAAAGTAACGGCAGCATAATGTCCCAACCTCATGAACTCGTGGAGATACTCATTGGTTATGCGCAAAATGCGACAACGCCCAGTTAAGGGTAGTTCGATCTCACAAGCTAGGTGAATAAGAGTGTTGCGGGGGTAGAGGAGAGGTTTGATGGAGCAAGGGAGAAGCTTGCTCGAGCAGAGAAGAAGCTTGATCAGGAGCTGTCGAGCAGACATTACTTTAGTGGTTTGGCTCTGATGGTTAGACCGAGAGAGAAAAACAGAAGAGAGGGCCGCTAGCAGCGGCAACAGCAGACTTCGCCCGTCGTGGCCTGAATGCCACTCTTGCGACGAGCTTTCTTTTAATTATAATTGAAGTTACAGCTTGAGGTCACCCCTTTACATGGAAAGAAGAATAAAGGGTATAAGCGAGGAAGCTTGCGGCTAAGGAGAGGAGAATGCCAGAGGCCACGCAGACTGACCAGAGAGGTCGGCAGACCGCGCGGTAAGCTGATCAAGGAGCTCGTTGGACTTAGCCGGGCGGACTGATTGATCGAGCAGAGAGTAGAAAAGGGGAGCAGGTCGCGCGGACTGGAAAACCGAGTCCGCAGGAACTGATGCCGAGATCTTGACGCCTCTGCCGTGTCGTCCCCCCTCACAAATGAGAGGTGTGGGGTCCTATTTATAAGCCCGGAGAGGTAATAATCTTGGTAACGTCACCCCCGGTGAGGCGTTGAGTCCGCGGAGTCCGTGCCAGGCCGCGCAGTTAGGGACTTGGAGCTGGTCTTGCTGTTGGCGGACTGGGACGAGTCCGCCCCTGCTGTTGTGTGAGATCACGCTGGGCTGTGCGAGCTGAGGAGGAGTTTGCCCGCTGCTGGGTAGAAGCATACACCAGGAAACTAGAGGGCTAGCTAGCGAACTATAGAACGAGTCTGCCGAGCCCGCTATAGAGAGGAGGCAGATCGCCGGCTGCCGAGCAGGGGCTTATATGGCGGACTGCGCAACGAGCCCGCCTAACTCGCGTTGGACGGGTTGAGCAGGCTGCCTGCTGGTGGCATACTTTGCTTGGGGATGAGGGTTGGTGACTTGGCGGACTGACCAGTCCAGGTCGCTTACTGCTGACTGGAGGCTCGTCGCTGCATGAGGTAGGCGACCTGTCGGACTGAGATCGTGTCTGCCTACAGCTGGTAGACAGGAGTTCTGATTTCCATCTGGATGTGCGGGCTGGAGAGCTGGTGGGAGGAGCTAGTCTGCCTCCCTTAGACAGACTGAAGACTGAGTCCGCCACCTTCTACCGAATAAAAGGAGCAGGTCGCGCGGACTGGCTGAGCATCTAGCGAGCGGTCTGGGCGGAAAGTAATTTGAGTCCGCCACTCGGTTGAGTAATTCACACCTGAGAGGAATGAACCACCACAAGGTTATTCGATCTAACCGTACGGCCCTGCAGGAGCGGACTGAGGAAGCAGTCTATTGCCCTTGCAGAACGAGCGGCTGCTGCGCGACCTGGGAGATCAGACCAGGGAAACCTCCCTAGCCACGCGGACTGAGCGGACTGAGAAGTCAGTTCGCCCACCCTTAGAAGGAAAGGCAGACAGGCCGCGACCTCCTGGTGCAGGCCACGACTTGCGAGCTGGCTACCTTGGGAGGGATCGTCGATTTCTGGGTTAACACTCATCCACGCTACTTTTTCCCTGCGTTAGTCTCTGGAATTGATTCTCCATGATGATCCTCTGGCCGAGGGGAGGTATCCTAGAAAGGAATAAACTCGAGAACTCCTCCACCGAGACATCGGTGAGTTTTCTTCCCACCAAGATATGTAGCTCCAACTCTTTCCACCACAGTCTCGCCTCTCTATCCAACAAGAAAATGGCTATGGTGGTTTTCTGCCATTCCTCCATCTCAGTTGCCGTTAAGACTCTCTTAACACGAGAGAGCCAATCCTCATCCTGGGTTGGGGTTCCAATCCCCGTAAACACTGGAGGATTGAAGCTCATCACATGTTTGAGCTGCTTTTCCATCGCTCTTCTTGGCACCGAAGGCTTTACAGCCACTCGTTCCACCACTTTAGGCTCTGCCACACAAAGCGGGACCTACTCCATGATAGGGGCAGGAAGTTGTGCTTGACTCCCTGGCTGGGACGTTTATCATCGCAAACACCTCCTCAGCCACAAGTCTTATCATCTCTGCCGAAGGAGGGGTTGTAGGCACATCACTAGGTGTACTGCTTTTCGCAGAGTGTGGACGTTCCGACTATCCTACAACACTCCTATCCACCTATATTTGTAAAACACTCGATTAGGAGACAAATAGATTGCAAAAATGCAATCATTTGAACACTCAGGTTCCTCAAACATGTGTATTTTCATTCCTAAGTGGACATTCAAGGGTTCTTTTCATGTTATAATGATGACGCACATACCTGTGCTCACCACCCCTAAAAAGAATTCATCCATGGATTCTCATAAAAAAGACCGACACCATAGTCTGATACCAAATTGTAACACCCCCATCTGTCACATGGAATATAACAGAAGGTCCGGTCGGGGCCCCACACCATATTACACGGACAGTCAGTGGAATTACATATTAATACCAAATTACTGTAATAAAATTTCGAATCCTAACACAGAGCATTCTAGCAGAAGATTTTAAAAAGTTGGAAGAACCCATCACAAAACATGAATGTCCACTAAAGCCCAAAGCAGGAATGAAAGTACGATTAGACAAAAGTCTCGGCCTTATGGCCTTATAACTGTTTACTTAAACAACAAGTGTTTTACAGACTTCGGTATGCAGTCCAGCCACACATGAAAGTAGTAAAGGAAAACACTTCGCTTTGGCCTTCAAGGGCTTGCACAACAACAAGGGCTTCAACCCGCTACTTGCCACTAGGCTCACCTGTTCCTACATAGAACAATCCACCGAATGGTGGCAAAACAAGGCAACGGTCAGCTAAAGGTCGCCAAATTATAATGACCTCACCCCTTACTTGGGGCGGCGGTGCTCCTTCCCAGCAATATATTAGCAAAACCAAACATAACAATGAAAGTGCATTTAAGCACACTTCACCACAGGTGTAGGCACGAATGACAACACACCTCGTGTTCTCAGGCACATCCTCGGTGTCCGGATAAAAGCCAGGACTCACCACCGTTCACAAGACCGTAATAAACATGAGCATTTTGGTAGTATTTACGGCCTGCGCAATGCCTAGACCCGTAACTATGGTAGCGACAGGTAACACTACCCACGGATGCTCGACACAACTACTAGGTAGGTTCGGCCCTTCCAATTGCTCACATCGCCGGGATAAAAAAGCCACGATGCGGGTCGGCCTCCCTTCCCATTTCTCCAGACAATACATATCCACGTTATGTTATACGGATGGCTCTCAGGCCACCAAGCTGGGCTCTCAAAGCTCTTAGCCCCACAACACTTGCCCAAGCCTCCAAAACCCAGGCCACAAACAAAGCTCTCAAGGAGCTATCGCCGGCGTAGCACTACCGCAGCGCGGTACTTGGCAAAAATGCGATTCTACCCAGTTTTTCAAGTGCTCCTTGGAGTTAGTCCCCAAGGTTCCCTGCTGAATCTACCGCATAGAAACCCGAAAAACAAACATCATGGAGTCTTCTCCAGCAATAATAAGCATAATGAAAAACATCACCAATCTAGACCAACCTGTCCGGATGGGCTTCACACATCATGTCTATGTTCGTACTTCGATTCTGAACTCTAAATGCAAAACTATGGGGATACTCCGTATCTACCCGTAGGAAGACCTCACACTCACTGCACACTTGCGGGAGAGGGTTTCCTATGAAAAAGGAAGAGGACTTCACATTTCCAAGTAGAGAATCGTTACCCTTTGCGCTCTCTTCAGTGCCATGCCAAAGATCTAGATGGATGAATGTGACTGTAATGATCTTGCCTCCATAGATCCGGACTCATCTTGCGAATCAGAGCTCCAAATCCCAAATGGCATAGTAGTCTCTCTTCCGACACTACTGCTCCTCCCCCAAGAAATCCAAGCCAAGTCCTCAACTTCAAAAGAAATGAAGTGAAAACGGCCGAACCATCCATATAAACCGAGCTACTGCCGCGCGATAACTAACTACTGCTACGCGGTACCTCCTCTCTTCGCGTATAACCTCCTAGGCCAGCCAACCATAGGCCACCATGTGGACACGCTGTTATAGTTTCACTATCGTCGCGCAATAGGACGCTAACGCCACGCGATAGCCGTTGTCGGTTACGACACGACACCCGGTTATTTCACCGCGCGCTATCGACTACCACCGTGCGGTAGGATCCCAAGAGCCTCGTCAATTAAATTGACCTAGCTATCACCGGTGATATCACTATTATCGGGCAATAGCTACCCGAGAGCTCTGGTAGACTAATTCCCCAGCTACTTCCGCGTAGTAACTATCTACCGCTGGGCGATAACTTTCAGAGAACTATTTCCCGCCTTAAGGAATTTCGGGCATTACATGTTATGCCGACAGAAGAACTAAGCACGAGAGAGAGAGAATGGAAAAATGAAATGCAAGGGGTGCGGCCTAGCACCAGATCTATTAAATCAAGCTATTGCATTGCGGTAACTCTACCACTAGCGGTAGTAGATTTCTTTTTAAATACCTACTATCATTGCTGGTAATCTTCGTCTCTTAGTTGATGCGAATGATAACTAAGACCCACTGTGATATGTCTCACAATAGCGGGGGCGTAGGTGTGTGTGCCTTAGAATAGCTAACCTGAAAATCACGTCTTGTCCTTAGCCAGGGAAGGGTTCCAATAGATCCATGTGAGGCACTGGGGGGAAAGAGTGTTAAGTTTAGTGGGTTCTTCTATATGCATACTGGATTAACACCCCACCCTATAAAATTTTTGCAGCTCCTCATGCCCATCCGTCACTTAATACGGGGCTAGGGTGATGACATATTGCTTGGGTATTTTATGTCTTGAGCATTTTCATGATTTCCATATACATAGCATGGTCATTATTTCACATCTCATATTCGTTGATATCATGCACAATATTCTATAGTGTTATCATGTGTTTGTTTGTTCATTGTGTTTGTTGCTTGTGTGTCTTTTCCATTTATCCGGTGTGCATTGTTTGTATGTTTGTAAAAAAACAATTTTTTTTAAATGTCTTTATTTTTCCTTTTCAACTTGTTTGTTTGATTTGTTTGATTTTTATTTATTTAAACAAAAAAATTCTAAAAATTTAAAATAAAAAAAGGAACGATCATTCTTAAGACACACATGACAAGAACCTAGAGCATAACAATTACGTGCAATGTTTGATTTATGATTGTTAATCCATGCTAACATTGTCTGATTATGTTATGATATGTCGTATCTATAGGTACTTAGCTACTGAGTGCGACTAGACAGGATAATGTATGTTGATATGCCTCTAGGTATGTTTGAGGATTTAGGTAGAGTAATGATATTACAGTGTTCACACATCCCTAAATAATGCACTCATGTAGAAATATATACGTACATGCTATAACTCGTGATATTGAGTCTAACATGCTAGAAATAACTTGAACAATCAATGTCACGATGCTCCTATTTTTATATACAATTAGAACTTTGGGCCAAAATTCTGGTGCATAAGTTTTTTTTATACAAGTTAAAGTGTATCTATCTATATGGGTAGATTTTGATTGATTTGAGGTCCTTGAACTCAAAAAAAGGTATAAAAATAATAGTGAAAAAAATTGAATGAAAAATGAGTGCATTGTTGGAAACACCATATTACTAATTTGGGCAAGGATCACTATGTTTGTCTTAGGAAACCAGTTTGACCTAGATGTATAGTTAAAAAGGTCAACATTAGAATGTGTTTAGGGCTTAGAATTTAGGTTTGAAGCTGCCCCCAGGACCATTCAAGGAATCAGACTTAAAGCTGAGGCAAAGACAATTTTCGTCGAGCTTAGGTCGACGAAACGTCGAACTCCGTTCGACGCTCTCTGAGCTCAACTCTACTAAATCGTCGAGCTCCGGTCGATGATCTTTGAGCTCAGATCGACGATCTATCTTCGGCTTGTCCTTCAGGTCGCTGAGCTCAGGTCGACGATCTTCGAGCTCAGGTCGACGTTTTCTGTCTGATATTCATTCCAATCTCTGAGCTCAGGTCGACGATCGTAGAGCTCAGATCGACGTTTTTCTTGAGAGATCGACGACTTTGAGGATTCAAATTTAGTCAGCTTTGGGAATGATTTTCAAATTATCTCATCATTTATTTCAAGAGATCTGCCAGCCATTTTCCTTTATTCTGGAGCAAGTTTCAAGGAATTCTTTTTGAGAATGTTTATTAGACTTTCCTCTAGAAGACAAGACTTTTATGGAGGACATTTAATGTCTGTTAACGGCTATCTTGGACAAGGAATCTTCAGATAATAAGATCTTCTCCTTTCTCTCCAGTCAGATACATATATAGCACAACAAAAAGAAACTTACAGTGAGAGATATTAAAAAAAAGAGAAAAAGAAAAGAGATATTTTTTTCAGTACAGATTCACAGGACAGTTTGATCAACACATTCAAGTGATCAATCCTGAAGAATCAGTTGAACATTTTGGCATACTGAAAAAGTGATCATAGCTTCATCACAAGGACTCCAGACAATTCAATTTTCTCAGCCTCTGCTGAAACCATCTTCTGCTGGAGATCTGAAGCTTCTGAAGACCTATCACCTGAAGCAAAGCTCCCACTCCTGAACTAGTCTACATCTTAGGGGGAGCTTTGACAACACAATCAATCCACTTGTGCTTCTCTCTTTTATTGAGACAGAGAAGACAACTTCACTCTTTTCCTTTTTCTTTCCTGCTGTAAAAGGGTTACCAAAACTGATAGTTTTACTTTCAAGATTACCTAGACACCTAGAGGGGGGGGGGGTGAATAGGTTCTTATTTTCTTTTCAAACTTAAGGCAGAATGATTAAGTAATTAAAGACTATTTTCTATGAGTTCTGCAGCTACTTTAGCAATCACAATCACACAATCTAGAACTACACATCACAGATTGCAACAAGTATTTATAGTGGTTCCCCAAGATCTGGGTACATCCACTTTCCCCCTTCGCATATCTAGCAGTGTGCTAGATTCAGCCAAACTCCCTTCCTTAACTCAGATCCTCAGATCCTACAGCTCAAAATCCAAAATGGATTCCTACAACTCAGAGTGATACCACACTCCTACAGCTCAGGCAATTCAGCCCTACCTCAGTCTTTATCCAAGACCTACCACTCAGAGATTATCTCTCCTACACTCAGCCTTTATAACATAGGCTTACAACTCAGATCTATATAAATAGATCCTACAGAATTTAGGAAAGAGTTTTATAGAATCTTGCCCTTGTTGAGAGAGAAAGGACAAGACAGCACCTGATCAGCTGAAGGATGAAATCAACTGAATCTTAGCTTTCTTCAAAGCTTCTTGAATTTGAACTAGCTGAGTTGATTTCCAAACAGCTTCTTGAGAAACCTGTAACAGCTTCCTTCTTGATCTTCAAACGGCTAGATCCCTCTCTATCCAATCCCTTTGAAAATTCTTCAGAATTCTAGGACGAATTCTCCTTAGACTGATCCTGAGAGGTTGAACCCTTCAGAATGTCTTCTTAGATCTTCTGATGAAGATCTTCTTCAGTGCCTTGCACTTTCTTGATTTGATTCCTTAATCAGTTTTTTTATGTGTGTTGCTTCTCAATAAAAATAATTCTACATTCTACTTCTGAATCTATCTATTTATAGACCTTCTTTTTGGTGACCGGCTGATCAGGTTTCTAACTGTCTTCTGACAAGTCTGGCAGCTTCAGTTAACCTGTTGTAACCCACAGCTGTCAAGTTTTCAAACAGATCTTGTGCTTTTGTCTTGGACAGCAAAGTGTCGAGACTGTCTGTCAGAAAGTGTCGAGACCATCTGTCTATATGTGTCGACACAAGTAACTTTGGTGTCGACACTGCCTCTGGTGAAGTCGACAAGTTTGCCTTTAAGTCGACTTCAGCTTCTGCATACTACAACTTAAGAATGAGTCGACACTAAGTATTTGTGTTGACTCAAACACTTCATCATTCTTCAGCAAATGACTTGGTCTAGACTTGGCAATGTGTCGACACAAGTCCTGTGTGTCGACATAGTTGATGTAGATTCAGAACATAGTATGTGTCGACACTGCCTTCAGGTGTCGACACAGCTTTTGTCAACTCTGCCTATATGTGTCGACTCAGTCTTCTGGTGTCGACACAAATATTGTCGACTCTGCCTCTGTGTGTCGACTCAGTCTTCTGGTGTTGACACAAATATTATCGACTCTGCCTCTGTGTGTCGACACAGCCTTCTTCAAGTGTCGACACAATCTTCCTGAAGTGTCGACACATCTTCTTCTGGTGTCGACACATGGACTTAGAAATTTTTCCATACTTTTAACCTGCACATATTCAACTTAAACAACATCAAATACACCTTGATGTATATCATTATGCTAAGTTAGGCTTCTTCAAATCAGGTACACATTTTCCAATGTACCCAACAATCTCCCCCTATTTGGAGAAGTCATAACTTATATTAGCTAATGATATACACCACTTATGATAATAATAAACAAAATGATGATGATGTATATAAGCTTAATATTACAGGAAATATTAACAATCAAAACACTTGCACATATTCATCACAGAGATAAAAGCATATACACAAAAATTAATTAAAGAGCAGGATTTTGTGTATTATGTCAAAATGATTGTTTACAAAATATTTAACACTAAATGTTTCACATTACACAATTTTTAAACTAAAACTAAAACTAAGACATCTTAGACTAAGACTGATCAGGCTCCTTAATAACAATCCCTCTTCCAGGTTGTACTTGTGCCTGCACAGAAGGTTCAGTTTCTTCCATGGGCTTTTTGCCTTTAAGATCAGCCTTCACCTGAGCCTCAGCCTTCAGTCTCTGTCTCTCAAAGTAGTGATACGGCTTGGGAAAGTATTTGCTAGGCTCCACATCATCAGGAGGTAGCTTTCCCATCTTAGCTTTCCTTCTATACTGAACAATAGCCTCTTGTCTGGCTTCATGCTTTTGCCATTCTTGTTCATTGTACCACTTGCCCCTTTCATTGACTTGATCTTTTACAGCTTTCCAGGCCATTAGTATGATGTTTCTAGAGGTAGGGCTCCACTGTTCAAAATTAGGTTTTAGTTCAGCTTGCTCCCTAAATCTCTTCTTTGACAGTTGAGCCTCTTGCTGAGCCTTGATTGCAGCTTCAGGCATGTCTACTTTTCCAAGTATAATATTTGAAACCTCCTCTGGAGGACTATACATAGTTTGCACCATCTGATGAATCAAGTCAAAATCTACAAGGGGTATATGACTTGAACAACTTCTGGTTGGTTGCCTTCAAGTAGACCTTTTGGCTGTACTCCTGACTCTGCCATATTATCATCATCACAAAGGGGTGGATATCCCAATGTGGCTCTGACACTATTAGTGACCCACTTGGTATGTTCTGAGCCAGCAGAAATAAGTGCCCTCTCCCCTTTAGGACTTCTCTTGCTATATGATCTCTGAGATCTTCCTTCTAAAACCTTATCTGACCATCTAGATAATTAATGCCATCTTTGAAGAAGGGTTTCAACTTGTTAAGTTTTGCAGTAATTTCCTTCTGAGAAGTGGTTATGGCTGACTGAACTGAGTCTAAAGCAGTTTTGAACTTAGTGTTATATGCTAGCATTTCAGCTGCCCTAGCTTTAGTCAATTTAGACAAGGTTGTTTGAAATTGAGCAAGGATATCTGTATTGGCAGTTGTCAGATTGTCATTTAGCCGTGTCTGATTTTCAAGAATGTATCCTTGATTAATAGATTGAGCATCTATTTCTTTCTTCATTTCCCCTTGTTGTTGGGCCAGATATACAACAGCATGTGCCCCTTTTGTAAAACAATCAGTCATTTCTCTTTTGTGTTGATTGACTTCAAATCTTATAGACTTTATATCTTGAGCCAGATCAAACTGAAGATTTTTATGACTTTCATCAACATATTTCTCCAAGGCTAATCTCTGATTATCTAGCTTCACCTACAAATCTACCATGAACTTGTTGTAATTAAAATCAGATGGAGATTGGTGAGTTGAAGTCTGTAGAGCCTGCTTGTAGCTATGGCTTCTTCTTTTGAAGACCATGAGCTTCCTTTTCTTTGCCACTCTGGCTTCTGCAGACTCAGATTCTGAAGAGCTTTCAATCTGAACTCTTTTAGGAGATGAAGGAGGAATATCGTCTCAGTGACACGTTGATCTTTGTCAATAATCAGTTGCTTCCCCTCAATTTCGAGCTCCTTCTCAAATTCTTGCTCCTCCTCAATTCTATCAGTAGCAATTTCAACATCAGGAAACAACTCATCTAGAGTGAATTCCTTTTGTGCCTGAGCAGAAGATGAGTCATCTAGGCCAGCAGTGTGCAAATCTTTTGATAAATCTATTTGTTCTTCCTCTTGCACTTGTTCAGAAATCTGCTCCCCCTGCACCTGTTCAGTGTTAGGAATGTCCTGGGCAAGAGAATAAACTTGCTCCCCCTGCACCTGGGCAGGTAAAGATTCATCTTGGACTTGAGTAGACTCAGGCTGGTCTTCAGCCTGCTCTCTCACTTGATCTCCTGGAAGTTGTTCAGTACTTTGATCATGACCTGGGGATTTCTCTAGTGTGTCCTGCCTGTCCACATCAGGCACCTCTTTGGACAGAACTCTATCCCATCTTGAGAATAATCTCATGTCCATTTTTCTCATGTGATTGATCTTAGTCCCAGGAATTTGTTGCATGACCTCTGGGATGAGTCCATCCAGATATAGACTCAAAATCCTAGCCAGATTTAGCTTCTTAAGTCCTTCCTTGATTTTATCAAACACAACTGCTGACCAGTCTGTGTTAACCCCGAAGATGATCCTTATCATGAGGTTAAACATTAAGGCCGAAATCCTATCATGTCCGCCAGGTTTACACAAGATCACCTTCCCAACCACTTCAGATAGAAATTTGCCTTGTGGATTCATTCCTTTTCTGTTAATAGCTGCTCCAATTTTGACGGTTGGATCCAATCCACACCATTGTAAAGACTCCCTTGTCTTAGAGGCTGGGACCTCTTCTACATTCTCAATGTTTTGTAATTGAAGAATCTTTCTTAAACTCCGTAGAGTAAGTTTCACCTTGGTTCCATGAACTGTGGATTTGATCTTGAGTCCAGAAGAATCCACTGATGCTGAAGTGTAAAATTCAAGTACCTCATTCTTCCAGATTTTGGTGGGTTCAGAAACCAGATATTCCAATCCATTATCAGCAAGATAAGATATCACTTGTTTTATTTCAGGTGTGGCATTGTCGAACGCAGCCCTAACCAGCTCATATCCCTCATTAATGTTATCCTCAACCTTTGGCGCCATTGGAAAGATGAGAAAACTGGAGAGAAGAGAAGAGAGAGAATGTCGACACATGGTTTTAATCTCGAAAACCTTGTGAGCGTGTCGACAGAATACGTTTTTGACCTATTTATACCCTCTAATGAAAGAAGGTCAAAAGGCGGGCAAAAACAGACTAAATGTGTCGACACAGATGAAATGCGTCGACACAAACTTTTACTGTCTCGACATCAATGTTGAATATTGTGCGTCGACACCAATTGAGGATATGTCGACACAAGAGAGACATAGTAGAGCATCAAAAATTCTGTGTCGACTCTTAGTTCAAGTGTCGACACAAAATCTGTAAGTGCCGACACCATTATTCTGGTGAAGTCGACACTACATTTCTGGATTAGTCGGCTATTTGACCCTTAAGTGTCGACATAAATTCTCTGTGTCGACACAAATTCTCTGACAAGTCGACATAACTATACTGAGTCGACACTTTATCACTGAAAGTGTCGACACCATTTTACTTAGCCAATTTCTGTTTGTTGATATACTAATCAATGGTCAGCATTCCTAATTCAATTTTAAATTTATTGAATTTTGTTTCATCCAGTGGCTTAGTAAATACATCTGCAATTTGATAATCTGTTTTAACAAATTCCAAAGAGATATCTTCTCTTTCTACATGCTCTCTAAGAAAATGGTATTTTATTTCTATATGCTTAGTTCTACTATGAGAAACAGGATTGTTAGCAATAGAAATGGCACTCTTAGAATCACACAATAAAGGTGTTCTACTTACTTGAATACCATAGTCCTTTAACTGATGCTGAATCCACAATAGCTGTGCATAGCAACTTCCAGCAGCAACATATTCAGACTCAGCTGTGGATATTGCCACACTGGTCTGCTTCTTACTGCTCCATGATATCAGTCTTCCTCCCAAAAATTGGCAAGTACCTGTAGTACTCTTTCTATCCTCTCTACAGCCTGCAAAATCTGCATCTGAATAACCTATTAGTTGAAAATCTCTATTCCTATGGTACCAAAGGCCTAGATTTGGTGTGCCCTTTAAATATCTCAAAATTCTTTTAACAACAGTGTAATGAGATTCTTTAGGGCATGCTGGTACCTAGCACAGACACATGTATCATACATAATATCTGGTCTACTAGCTGTGAGGTATAATAGAGAACCAACTATTCCTCTATACAAAGACTCATCTACAGGCTTACCTGTATCATCTTTACATATAGGAATATTTGTTCCCATAGGAGTTTTCATGGGAGAGGAAGATTCCATACCATATTTCTTTATCAACTCTTTGGTGAACTTAGATTGGGATATGGACAAGCCATCATCAGTATGTCTTACTTGGAGTCCCAAGAAGAACTTAAGTTCCCCCATACTACTCATTTCAAACTTCCCTTGCATAAGTTTGGCAAAATTCTTTCAAAGGTTGTTCTCTGTAGACCCAAAAATTATGTCATCCACATAGATTTGGACTAAGATTATCTTGCCTTTAGACTCCCAAAGGAATAGAGTCTTGTCTATTTTGCCTCTTGAGAATTTATTTCAATAAGGAAAGTAGACAGGGTGTCATACCAAGCCCTGGGGCTTGCTTTAAACCATATAAAGCTTTCCTAAGTCTAAAAACATAATCAGGTTTAAGAGAGTCTACAAAACCTGATGGCTGTTCCACATAGACTTCTTCTTTTAGATCTCCATTCAAAAATGCTGATTTCACATCCATTTGGTATACCTTGAATCCTTGGTATGCAGCATAGGCAAGAAACATCCTGATTGCCTCCAGTCTTGCTACTGGGGAAAATGTCTGATCAAAATCTATTCCCTCTTCCTGCCTATATCCTTTAGCAACCAGTCTTGCTTTGTTCTTTATTATTACTCCACTCTCATCCAACTTGTTCCTAAATATCCACTTTGTTCCAATGATGTTGTGGTCTTTTGGTTTAGGAACAAGTTCCCAGACTTTGCACCTTCTGAATTGATTAAGCTCCTCTTGCATAGCATTAATCCAATGTTGGTCTTGGATGGCTTCTTCAAATTTCTTAGGCTCCAATTGAGATAGGAAACTTGAGTGCAGGACTGTGCTCAGATTTCTGCTTCTAGTCAGCACTCCTTGACTTGGATCACCTATTATTTGATTTGCTGGATGGTCTTTAAGATGTCTGATAGCAGGAGGTAGATTTCCTTCTGGTTGATTATTTCCAGTCCTTTCATTATGCTGCACTTCCTGGGAGTCATCAGCTTCTATAGAATCATGTACTCCCCCTGGACTGTAGTCAACATTTTCCATCTGTTCATTTGCTGTTGTACCTTCTGCAATGGAGAGCTTGTCCATCCTTTTGCTTATACCCGTTGGACTGTATGAGCTACAAGGCAACTCACAGTTGATTAATCTTGATTCATCAAACACAACATGTACTGATTCTTCTACAACTTGAGTAGTCAAGTTGAAGACTCTATAAGCCTTACTATTTATGCTATACCCAACAAATATCCCTTCTTGTGATTTGGTAGCAAACTTAGTTAGATATGACTTGCCATTGTTAAGTATATAACACTTGCAACCAAAGATCCTAAAGTAGGATAGATTTGGTTTTCTACCTTTCATAATTTCATAGGGAGTCTTTTTGTGACACTTGGTGATAGAAGCCCTATTGATCACATGACATGCAATGTTTACTGCCTCAGCCCAGAAATATTCTGGAAGAGAGGTGTCACTCAATAGAGTTCTACCAGCTTCAATCAATGTCCTATTCTTTCTTTCAGCAATACCATTTTGCTGAGGTGTTCTAGGTGAGGAGAACTCTTGGAAAATCCCAAAGTCTTCACATAATTTTGTCATACTTTCAGATTGAAATTCAGTGCCATGGTCACTTCTGATTTTGACCACTGTACTATTTAGTTCATTCTGAATTTGTTTCACAAAACTAAGTAAGACACTTGGGGTTTCTGATTTTTGTCTTAGAAAGAACACCCATGTATATCTAGAATAGTCATCTACAACCACAAAAGTGTAGACCTTCCTACCTAGACTATGAACTGGCATAGGACCAAAAAGATCCATATGTAAGAGGTATAAGCACCTCACAAATCCTTGTTCTCAAGACTATGAAAGGAGGATTTTGTCTGCTTGCCCTTTTGACAAGCTGAACATATCCCTTCCTTTATACACTTAACTTGAGGACCATTCCTCACTAACTCTTTGCTAAAGAGTTGGCCAATTGTCTTGTAGTTAAGATGAGCCAACCTCTTATGCCACTTAACACAATGAGATGTATTATCATCAGCTACAAGACAGATGGGAGAAGCCTTGTTCTCACATACAAAATTAAGACAATAAACATTTCTCTTTCTATACCCAGTCAATATGATCTTTTGATCACTTGACCTTTTGATATGACATCCATCCTTAACAAATGAAATGTCATATCCAAGATCACTCATCTGACTTATGCTAATCAGATTATGTTTTAAACCTTTTACATAAGCCACTTGGGTGATGGTAATTTGGTTTGAAGAAATGTTACCAAACCCTTTGATGATTCCTCTTTCAGATCCACCAAAGATTACTTTAGGTCCATCTTTGACAGATGTGTACTCCTTCAGCAGCCCCTTTGTTCCAGTCATGTGCCTAGAACATCCACTGTCCAAGTAATATATAGGGGCATGACAACTTGGACTTTCCTGCAATACAAAATTACTTTCCCTTAGAACCCAAGTAAGTCTTGGGTCCTTGATTCAGGTTAGCACCATTCATATTAAGACTACCAGCAGCTCTTCTAACTGGTAGACTATTGTTCTTCCTTACATTTGTGTTATGCCAGCAGTCTAAGGCAAAATGGCCTCTCTTGCCACAACACCAACATTCAAACTTGTTGTATCTAGGTCTTGATACACCCTTGACAGAAGAATTTCTGTCCAGTGCTGGTGCTGCTGTAGCTTCACCCACAGATTTCTTATAACCATGGGGTTTATGAACATGGGTAGACCTATTGGCATTTACACCCTTGTTTATCTGAACATTAGTCTTAATATGACCATGAATATTCTCAAGATCATATTTGTTAGAAGGCACTTGCACCTTTCTAAACTTAACTGGGACTGAAAGGTTTAGAGGCTGGACAGAAGCTTTGCCTTTTCTTTTGAATTGGGCAGCCCTGGGGTTACCTTTGAAGCCTAATCCTACCTTACCCTTTTGAGCCACAAACTCATCTATTAAAGGTAAGACAGATTTTGGCTTAGAGTAACTAGCCACTAGATCTTTCTCTATTCTTAGTCTGGCCTCCAGACACTTAATTTGATCATTGTTATATTTTATTGTGCCCATCTGAATATAGGTTATATTTTTTCAGTTTGGTAATCTCATTTTACTTTTGATCCATTACTTTTTCAAACTCAATTGCAGCCACCTTAAGATTAGCAATTTCCTGAGCCTGAACTTTGACTAGATTCTTGCTTTTCTTAAGAGCCTGTAACAAGACCCTATATTCATCCATCAACTGATGAATATCACCTTCAGATTCAGATCCATTCACATCACTTGATGTAGATGAATCTGACTCTGAACCAGTACTAAAATTAGAAGAACTAGAAACCTTTTGTACCTTACTAGGACCAGGCTGATCCTGACATTGGTTATCTTCTAACTTAGCCATCAGACCCATGCATTCCTGTCTTCTTGATCATGAATGGAATCCATCAGTTGCAGAAATTCCTCTTCTTCATTGGCTGCATACAATCCTATGTATGCTTCTGCTTCAGATTCTGACTCAGATGAGGACTGATCTGAAAGACTCTTATCCTTCTTTGCAACAAAAGAATTCTCCTTCTTGCCCTTGTGTTGAGTCCTTCTTCTGTCTACTGACTCCTTTCTCTTTTCTGGACATTCAGCTACTATATGTCCAGTCTTATTGCAGCAATAACAAACAATCTTAGAAGTTATGGCTTTGCTGGGCTTAGTTTTATTTCTCTTATTTCTTGAGGATTTTCTCTTCTGATAGTACACATCTACTGGCTGTGATGTGGAGGGCCTGGACTTCCACTGCTTCTTTTTCAAGAACTTTTGAAACTGTCTTGTAAAGGCAGCAAAGTCAGTATTTGATTCACTGCTCCCTGATTTCTAACTATCTGAATTTTCTGTTATCTCTTCTGTAGGTTTCTTGAGAGGAGATGAAGACATCCTCCCTTTCTTTCTAATGGCTTCAACTTTGAAAGCCACAGATCTATGCTCACCTTTTGTACTTCTTTCTTCCTCCTTCCTAGCCATCAATTGCATTTCATATGAAAGCAATTTTCCAAACAAGGTTGGAGGAGAAATATCAGCTAACTTGGCCACTTCTCTAATGGCACATATTTTGGTATCCCAATCCTTTGTTAAAGATCTGAGAAACTTGTCATTCATCTCATATGTACTGAAGACTCTTCCATAGGACATCAGTTCATTCACAATCCTATAGAATTTCTTATAACACTCAGTTATGCTATCAGACTTTCCTTGTCTGAAGCTCTCATATTCTTGGTTGAGCATTGATTTTCTGTCTTGTCTTACTTCTTCAGATCCTTCTATATAGACAATCAAGGTGTCCCACATCTCTTTGGAAGTCTTGCAATGTATCAGATTTTGGAAGTTGGAATCATCTATTGCACTTACTATGATGTTTTGAGCTCTCTTGTCCATAGTGGCTAAGATGATTTCCTCCTTTGTCATTTCTGAAAATCCTTAGGAGTTTCCTCATTTGCATCTAACACAGAAGTCTTTATTGGAATGTATGGACTTTCTTTCACTGTGATATAAATTCTTGGGTCTGAGGCCTCCATAGATAGCCTAACCTTTCCTTCCAAATTCCAAAGATTTCTTTTCTGCAGATGGGAAGCTTCATACATCCCAACTCCTTATGATTCTCACCTGAACCATTTTCTTGATTCTTGATTCTGCCTTTAGATCTAACTCAGACTGTTAAGTCTTACTTTGAGTAACCTCCCTCTGATACCACTTGATAGTTTTACTTTAAAGATTACCTAGACACCTAGAGGGGGGGGGGGGGGGATGAATAGGTTCTTAATTTCTTTTCAAACTTAAGGCAGAATGATTAAGTAATTAAAGACTATTTCTATGAGTTCTGCAGCTACTTTAGCAATCACAATCACACAATCTAGAACTACACATCACAGATTGCAACAAGTATTTATAGTGGTTCCCCAAGATCTGGGTACATCCACTTTCCCCCTTCGCCTATCTAGTAGTGTGCTAGATTCAGCCAAACTCCCTTCCTTAACTCAGATCCTCAGATCCTACAGCTCAGAATCCAAAATGGATTCCTACAACTCAGAGTGATACCACACTCCTACAGCTCAGGCAATTCAGCCCTACCTCAGTCTTTATCCAAGACCTACCACTCAGAGATTATCTCTCCTACACTCAGCCTTTATAACATAGGCTTACAACTCAGATCTATATAATAGATCCTACAGAATTTAGAAAAGAGTTTTATAGAATCGTGCCCTTGTTGAGAGAGAAAGGACAAGACAACACCTGATCAGCTGAAGGATGAAATCAACTGAATCTTAGCTTTCTTCAAAGCTTCTTGAATCTGAACTAGCTGAGTTGATTTCCAAACAGCTTCTTGAGAAACCTGTAACAGCTTCCTTCTTGATCTTCAAACGGCTAGATCTCTCTCTATCCAATCCCTTTGAAAATTCTTCAAAATTCTAGGATGAATTCTCCTTAGACTGATCCTGAGAGGTTGAACCCTTCAGAATGTCTTCTTAGATCTTCTGATGAAGATCTTCTTCAGTGCCTTGCACTTTCTTGATTTGATTCCTTAATCAGTTTTTTTATGTGTGTTGCTTCTCAATAAAAATAATTCTACATTCTACTTCTGAATCTGTCTATTTATAGACCTTCTTTTTGGTGACCGGCTGATCAGGTTTCTAACTGTCTTCTGACAAGTCTGACAGCTTCAGTTAACCTGTTGTAACCCACAGCTGTCAAGTCTTCAAACAGATCTTGTGCCTTTGTCTTGGACAACAAAGTGTCGAGACTGTCTGTCAGAAAGTGTCGAGACCATCTGTCTATATGTGTCGACACAAGTAACTTTGGTGTCGACACTACCTCTGGTGAAGTCGATAAGTTTTCCTTTAAGTCGACTTCAACTTCTGCATACTACAACTTGAGAATGAGTCGACACTGAGTATTTGTGTTGACTCAAACACTTCATCATTCTTCAGCAAATGACTTGGTCTAGACTTGGCAATGTGTCGACACAAGTCCTGTGTGTCGACACAGTTGATGTAGATTCAGAACATAGTATGTGTCGACACTTTCTTCAGGTGTCGACACAGCTTTTGTCAACTCTGCCTATATGTGTCGACTCAGTCTTCTGGTGTCGACACAAATATTGTCGACTCTGCCTCTGTGTGTCGTCTCAGTCTTCTGGTGTCGACACAAATATTGTCGACTCTGCCTCTGTGTGTCGACACAGCCTTCTTCAAGTGTCAACACAATCTTCCTGAAGTGTAGACACTTCTTCTTCTGGTGTCGACACATAGACTTAGAAATTTTTCCATACTTTTAACCTGCACACATTCAACTTAAACAACATCAAATACACCTTGATGTATATCATTATGCTAAGTTAGACTTCTTCAAATCAGGTACACATTTTCTAATGTACCCAACAAAAACTCCCTTCAAAAGTTTTGAATCTGGTTCTGAGAGCCTTGTCAAAACTCAGTGGTGGCAAGACACCTTATCAAAAATCTAGTTTGGTTTTTGAGCACCTTATCAAAATCTCATTGGTGCCCAGGACACCTGATCAACCCTTCCTGCAGTGGATTCCTACCAAGGGTGGTAGAAGAGTGGATGTACCCAGGTTTTTGGGGAACCACTATAGTTCCTTGTGTCTTCTGGTTGCTTGAGTATTTTCTTTGCTATGTGCCGTGATTTTCTTTTTGCTGTCTTAGTTTTAAATTATATAGCAAGGCACCTTACACTTATACATAAACTAAATCTTAATTGTTTTGCTTGTTTAAATTGTAAGTTATTTTAAAAATACTCTATTCACCCCCCTCTAGAGTTGAGATAGATCTTTGTCTCACTTTCAATTGGTATCAGAGGCAGGTTGGTTGTTCATACAGGCTAACACCTGAACCAAAAGATCCTTGATAAGATCAATCTTTTAAGAGGGTTATTTTCATTATATTTAATTTTATATAAAGACATGGCACAGAACAAGGATTATGCAAGCACCAGGCCTCCAGTGTGCAATCTATCCAAGTATGCACTTTGGAAAGCAAGGATTAGACTTTACATGAACTCTATTGATGAAGACATATTTATTCTGTTTTGATAGTGTGCCCAAGTCCACCAGCAAGCTCAAGTACAAATGCTGTTCCACCTCCTTCAGGAACAGATGCTGAAATAAAGAAGTGGAAGACTGCAGATGCCAAGGCCATGAACATCTTAGCTCAGACAATGTCTGATGAGATATTTCAGAAGGTAGCTGAATACAACTCAGCCAAAGGAATTTGGGACAAGCTCTCTGAAATTGTCTCAGGATCTGCTGATGAAAAGAAAGACAGGAGATCCCATCTTATAAGCCAATATGAGAATTTCAAAAAGGGAAAAGCTGAATCAGTGGCTGACATGTACAATAGACTAAGTCTGATTATCAATGAGTTAAAGACTCTGGATAAAGAAGTCTCATTGACTGAGCTGAATGACAAAATCCTAATGTGCTTCCCCAGCACTTGGGATTCAAGAATCTTGTCAATCAAAGATGCCAGAAGTCTAAATGAGATTACAACTGAAGCTCTCCTGGGCAAGCTCAAATCTTATGAGTTGCTTATTAAAAATAGAGAAGAAGAATAGAAGGCTGCCTCACCAGCCACAAGGAAAGAGAAGACCATAGCCTTCAAAGCTACAGAAGAGGAGCCTGAAGATAAAGCTACAAGAAATGATGAGCTCCTAAGTCTACTGGCAAAAAGATTCTACAAAATGGCCATAAAATACTTCAGAAAGAGATCATACAAGGACATGATAAGCCAAGGTATGATAAATCAAATAACAATAAAGAAATTATATGTTTTGGTTGCAGGAAACCAGGCCATATTGTGCCTGACTGTCCAGAAAATAAGAATAAGGACAAGAAAGATAGAAGAGACAGAAGAAAGGAGAAAGACTTCAGAAAGAACAACTCAGACAAACCCTCCTCCAGCAAGAACAAACATACAAGGAAGGGATTTGTTGCTGAGACATGGAGTGAAACTGAAGAGGACTCTGAAGCCTCATCCAGCTCCAGTGATGTTGAGGATGATGCTGATGAAAAGGAATTCTGCATGATGGCTATTAATGCCTCACAATCAAATTCAAAAGCAGAAGAATCAGAGTCAGACTCAGAAATTCAACCAGAAGAAGATCAGGTAATCAATTCTTTTGATTTCAGCTTTGAGGACTTTAAACATGAGTTTAAAGTACTATGCCTAGATCTGTTAGAATCTGAGAAGGAAATCATCTCCCTCAGGAATCAACTGTCTGAGTATAGCACTTTAAAATCAGAGAACCTCAAACTCTTTGAAGAGTTAGAATGCTATAGGGAGCAGATAGCTTCATTGAAAAGTGAACTATCCAAGGCCAAGTAATTTGAAGAATCCTTAATGGGAGAAGTATCAAATTAATGGACATCACAAGCACAGTGAACTCAAGATTAAATAGTACACTGGGCTTGGGTGCTTCATCTAGCCAACCCATAGTATTAACAACCCCAATCAAATTTATTTCTGATAAAGGAAAGGGTGTTGTAGAGGTAGCTAGGAACAATTCAGATCTACCTAAGAAAAGTAAAGTTCAACAAAAAACGTCGAGCAGAGGTCGACGATTGTCGAACAGAGATCGACGATCTCAGGCTGAAACGTCGAACTCAGCTCAATGATTCCTGAACTCTGAACTCCCTCACAGTCGATCTTCGAACGGAGCTCGACGATTTTACCCAAGATCGTCGAACTCAGCTCGACGATCATCGAACGGAGTTCAGAGCTTTGAACCTTCTTTCAGAGGCAAATCTCAATTCAATCCTAGAAGTGCTTCATCCCAATGCTTTAATCCTTATACTGAATGGATAATATTTCCTAGGAGATACCATCCTTACGGTTATAAGAGTCAACCTGAGATGTCTTTTATTTCTGAATTTAAGGGATATCAACCTAGGCCCAAGGTAAACTGGGTCAAAAACATATAAGTTGTTTATGTGCAGGTGAATACCTATCCAACATCAAACCAGCCATGGTATCTGGATAGTGGGTGCTCAAAGCACATGACGGGGAATAAGGACAACTTCACATCCTTTAAAGCCAAGCTTGGACCCAAAGTAATTTTTGGTGATTCAAACTTTGGAACTACAAAAGGATATGGTGCAGTCCCAAATTGGGACAGTCACCTTCAAGAAAGTAGCCTATGTTGAAGGACTCAAGCACAACCTGATAAGCATTAGTCAGCTGTGTGATGAAGGATATCAAGTGACTTTCAACAAAGAAATATGCAAGATCAAGTCAGAAGACAACACAACTGTGTTGACAGGTAACAGGAAAGGTAATATTTACTTAGTAGACTTTCATTCATCTAAGGTAGATATTTGCCTGTTTAATTCCATATCTATACCTAATATTCTATGGCATAAGAGACTAGGACATATTAACCTTAGAACCATTGCTAGGCTATCCAAGGACAACCTTGCCAGAGGACTGCCTTCTGGCCCCTACAAGAAGGAAGGACTCTGCAAGGCTTGTCAATTAGGCAAGCAAACTAAAAATAGCTTTAAATAAATTAAAAAGAGTGATTCACCTAGGATTTTGTATCTATTACACATAGATCTTTTTGGACCCATTACAGTACAAAGCTTAGGAGGGAAATCCTATACTTTAGTGATTGTAGATGACTTCTTAAGATTTACATGGGTATTCTTTCTGAAGAAGAAGTCTGATAACTTTAAGTGTTTGACAGAGTTTCTCAAATGCATTCAGATTGAGTTCAACACTCACATTGCCCTGATCAGAAGTGATCATGGGACATAGTTTGATTCTCTTCTCATGCAAGAGTTCTGTCAAAGTGAAGGGATCAGGCATACTTTCTCAGCTCCTAGAACTCCTCAACAAAATGGGGTAGCTGAAAGGAAAAATAGAACCCTCATTGAATCTGCAACTACATTATTGACAGATGCTCACCTACCTCTATCCTTTTGGGCTGAGGCAGTGAACACCTCCAATTATGTGTTGAATAGAAGTCTAATACATAAACTGAAGGGCAAGACTCCCTATGAATTGCTCAAAGGGAAGAAACCTAAAGTAGACTATTTTAAAGTTTTTGGTTGCACTTGTTACATTCACAATAATGACAAGAAATATTTAGCAAAATTTCAAGCAAAAGCTGATGAAGGAGTGTTTCTGGGATACTCCATGATCAGTAAAGCTTATAGGGTTTATAATAAAACTACTCTTAAAATAGAAGAATCTGTCCACATTTCCTTTGATGAAACTAACATGTCTTTCAAGGAGAAGAATACTTCTACCATAGAACATTTGTAGGTGCATTCTCTAGCTGAAGACTTGGACAGATTACAAGTTACTCAAAAGGATGAAAGTAGTGAAGATGAAGAAGCTGCTTCACATCTGGAAGAAAATCTTCTTGAAGAGCCAGTTGTTGTCCCACAAGAGGAAACAACAACACAGGTTGGTGAACAATCAACACCCCCTGTTGATCTAGTAATAACAAGAGATCATCCAATCTCCCAAGTGATTGGAAACATCTCAGCTGGTGTGCAAACCAGAAATCAGGTCAACCAGAACCTGATGCACACTTGCTTCCTCTCTCAAATTGAACCTTAAACCATTCAAGATGCAGAGCAAGATCCACACTGGATCATTGCAATGCAAGAGGAGTTGCATTAATTTGAAAGAAACAAAGTTTGGGAACTAGTGCCTAAGCCAAAGGATCATTCCATTGTTGGAACAAAATGGGTGTTCAGAAACAAACTGGATGATCAAGGAATTATTGTAAGGAACAAGGCAAGACTGGTTGCTTAAGGGTATTCTCAAGAAGAGGGGATAGACTATGACCAGACCTTTGCACCAGTTGCAAGGTTAGAAGCCATAAGAATCTTCCTAGCTTATGCTGCTCACAAGGGATTCAGAGTCTACCAAATGGATGTCAAGAGTGCTTTTCTCAATGGGGAGATTAAAGAAGAAGTCTATGTCAGACAACCTCCAGGTTTTATCTCTCTAACTCATCCAGATTATGTTTTTAAACTGCATAAAGCATTATATGGTCTAAAGCAAGCTCCTAGAGCATGGTATGAGACCCTGGCATGCTTTCTTCTGGAAAATGATTTTGTTAGGGGGAGAGTAGACCAAACTCTTTTTATTAGAACCCATAAGTCTCATACCCTACTAGTATAAATTTATGTAGATGATATTATATTTGGTTCTACTGATTCAAATTTGTGAAAAAAGTTTTCCAAGCTTATGCACTCTAAATTTGAAATGAGTAGCATGGGTGAGCTATCCTTCTTCTTAGGATTGCAAGTCAAACAATATGCTGAAGGCATATTCATTTCTCAAACCAAGTATGCAAGAGAGCTGGTTAAGAAATTTGGTATGTCTGATGCATCATGTATGAAAACACCCATGCCTACCAATGCTGTATTGGATGCTGATGAACATGGGAAACCAGTTGATCAGACAACATATAGAGCAATGATTGGCTCTTTACTGTACCTTACAGCCAGTAGGCCTGATATAATGTTTACTACATGTATATGTGCTAGATTCTAAGTTAGCCCTAGAGAGTCACACTTAACTTTAGTAAAGAGGATTCTTAGGTATGTTAAAAGCTGTCCAAATTTAGGACTCTGGTATCCAAAAGATTCAGCATTTGACTTAACTGGATTCTCAGATGCTGATTATGCTGGATGCAGAATAGACAGGAAAAGCACTAGTGGAACTTGTCAGTTTCTTGGTGATAGACTTGTCTCATAGTATTGTAAGAAACAAACATCTGTGTCAACCTCAACTGCTAAAGCTGAATATATGGCTGCAGACAGTTGTTGTTCACAAATATTGTGGATACAAAACCAACTCCTAGACTATGGTTACAACTTAGAGAAGTCTAAAATATTTTGTGACAACACCAGTGCTATTTCCATTGCACAAAATCCAGTCCTCCATAGTAGGACAAAACACATAGAAATTAGGCATCATTTTCTAAGGGATAATGTTGAGAAAAATAAAATTGAACTTCAATATATCCCAACTGATTTGCAAAGGGGAGATATTTTCACGAAGCCTTTGGATGAAAAGAAACACAACTTCTTCCTCAATCAGTTAGGCATGTTAGATGGAGGAAGCCTAAAGTAAATTACAAGATTTTGAAAAGCTAAAAACAGACCAAGATTAGGCTAAAAACTCATCTTTTTTTGTTTGTGTCTGTAGGATAGTTTTCTGACTCTGAACTACGATCGACGTTTTCCCCAGAAAGCGTCGAACGGAGATCGACGTTTTCCCAAGAAACGTCGAACGGAGATCGACGTTTTCCCAAAACGTCGACCTGAGTTCAGAGCGTGTCAGATAGTTGTATACTATCTCTTTTAGGCCTTCGATCGTCGAACTGAGCTCGACGTTCTCCCTAGATCGTCGAACTGAGATCTACGATATTGAAGACCTTTCAGCTTCCATCAGGAGTCCTGATCGTCGAACGGAGATCGAAGATCCTTCCTTTTTCGCGTCGAACCCTAATATAAAATCATTTTTTGGCCGCCGCTCGTCGTTTACGCTTTCATACTCTCTGCAAATTTTTCTCCTTCCCTCCAAACTTTCTACACTTGGTCGTGTTTGCTCAATCTTTGCAGGTACAGATGGCCGCGTCAGTTGCTGCTCTTTCAAAAATTAAATTTGATACAGGCTTCGACATCGACATGAATTCTTTCGATGGAAGCGACCAGAGATTCAAAGACATCTTAAATCTTTTCCGGGAACAACAGTTAGTTCAGATTATGTCCACCAGAGTGAAGATTGCAGCAGACGAAATAAAAGAATGGTGTTTTTCTACCACAAATGAGAATGAGAATTCTATAGTCGGCTCGATCAAAGGGACTCAAGTATCATTGTCCCCCGCTCTACTAACAGAAGTTTTCAACCTCAGTACTAGAAATGATTCCATTGATTTGTCTGGAGAAGAGTTTGATTCAATGCTAGATAGAATGGGTCACTCTGCTGTGAACCCTAATAAATTACTGAAAAAGAATTTATCTATTGAATTTCAATTTCTGGCTGATTTGTTTGGAAAAGTGCTTCTGGCAAAGCACTCCGCTCATGACACAATTTCAAGATACCAGTTCTTTCTAATGGGAGCATTGGTTGACAAAAAACATCTGGACTAGGGCTCCATCTTCTTCAATTTGATCAAGAAGAAACTTAGTAAAAGCTGTGTAAGCTTTGGGAGGATCTTGGGGGTTTACCTGCACTCCAGGTGCCCTGAACTGCTGACTTCAAGTGGGATGTACATCAATGCATCCAAAAGACTTACTTGTGCCCTCTTCAGTAGGTGGGACAGGCAGATCATAAACCCCAACAGGGCTGCTGCAGCAACACCTGCTTCAGGCACAAGGACTGCTTCGGTCACTCCTCCTCAGGTCTCTGCCCCAGCAGAAGATTTGCCTGCTTCTCCTCTTTCTCCAACTGTCTCTACCTCAGTCATCTCAACCTCACCACCAATCTCCACCATAGCCATATCCTCCCCCATTACAATCTCATCACCAATCTCACCTCCTCCAGCCACTACCTCAGAACAATTCCATCCTTTATTCTACTATCCACCTGTCACCACTCCATCATTTTCTCTCTTGGATGACTCCTTCATGGATGATTCTCCTCCCACTCCTCCTGAGCTTCCCTCTACATCCTCCTACCAACAACTTCTGCAAGACATACTCTCTCAACCATCCTTTTACCCTACCATCTCATCCATCTCCAACCCAGTTACATTAATCTCTACACCTCCTACCCCTAGGCCATCCATCCCTACACCTCCTACCTCCACATTCTCCATTCCATCAGCTCCAGCCAACATCATTCCAACCACTCCCTATCCTACCTCTACTTAAGCCCCTCTTGAGCATGTAGATCTCTCAGCCTTGGCAGACAGGTTATATGAGTTGCTAGCCCCCAAGCTAACCTCATTACTGGAGACCACCTTGGCTCCACTCCTGAAACATGTTCAGGAGCTGTCTACCAAGCTTTCTCCTTTCCTTTCCTCTCAGGCAAACCCTTCCTCTGGGTGCCTTGATCCAGTTGCCACTGAATCCAGGCAGGGGGAGATACCTTATGAAGCTCTGGTTGTGCTTGAGGCTGATGAAGGTTCAGTTCCTGCTCCTGTCTTTGCAGTGGATCTTCAGAGTCTGCTTTCAGCATTTGATTCTGTGTATTTCAGTTCTCTGCCAGTGCAACAAGTTGAAGATCTTACTAAGGCCATTGTGCCTATCTCAGTATGTGATCCCAGCCTGATTGCCTCATATGTCAATTCTTTCAAGGCTGTGGATGTTGTTGCTTCCATCTCTTTTGCTGCTGCTACTGTTTCCATTGAATCTTCTGATATTGAAATGTTGCTTATTGTTGATGATACTGCTGCTAAAGAACTTGCTACATATCTGGAAGAATCTGCTCCTGCTGCTGCTCCAACTTCTGCTCCTGATATTGCTCCAATTTCTGCTGCTGCTGCTATTCCTGCTCTGACTCCTGATCAATTGAAACAACAAGAGAAATATATAAAGAGCATTGATGATTTGTATGATAGACCCCAAAGTTCAGAAAGTGATCAGTTTCACACTGAATCTGATGACTCTTCTGGTACTATTGCCAAGAAAAGGAAGGCTAGAAGAAAGGCCATGATGAGGGTTCCTCCTGCTCAAGCCAAAGATGCCAATGACATTCCATACTATATTCTGCATGACTATCCAATCTTTGAGCCCTGGATGCAGTTCTCCAAAAATTAATCAAAAGCTATGAAGAAAAGAAGAAAATTGGATAGATATGAGAAAAGATCTTCTAGGTTTCAGCCTCCTCCTCCTCCTCCTCCAGATTTAGGATCAGGTGGAGGCTCAGCTTCTCAAACCCCAGCTTCAAAGCAAAGTTCCTCCCAGTCCTCACAAAGATATCATCCCAGGGGACAATACCAAAGGGGTTATCAGTCCAGAAGGGGACAGTATAGAGGAAATCAAAGAGAACATAGATTTCAAGCAAGGGAAGGACAAAGGCACATGGACTCAACTCAAGGTCCTTTCCCTTATAAACTCAGAGAAAATATTGATACTAGAACTCCTACTGCTTCAGAAACTGTAAATAGATATGAGCCTGCAGTTCCTTTTGAAGATCCAAAGAACAATCCATTATCATGGACTGCTAGGATGAAAGAAATTACTGCTTTAGATCAGTTGAAGAAAGCCAGAGAACAAGGAAAAGACTCCTCCAATATTACTACTCTATCAGATCAGAGAAAAGCAGAACTGGAAAGGTATGCATCAAGAAAATTCTTTGACCTAGTGGACTACATGAAATTGCATCCTGAGGCTGTGGTTCCCAGGGCTAGATCTCAAACCTCCTTAGGTGCAGAGGATGATAGAAGGTCAAAGAAGGAAGCTCTTAATCCCAACTGGGAAATTCTATTTAAGAAAGGAAGTGAAAAGAAGTAATATCTGTAAGTAGACAGTACAATCATTCTGAATATTTGCTGATATTCCATATGACTGCTGCTTTGTTGCTTGCTCTGTTCTTTTGTTTTTGTTTATTGCTCTTCTGTATGTTGTTGTTGTTGTTTTATTTCTGAGATCTGTAAATAGTAATCCTAACCCAAATAGGGGAAGATTGTTGGAACACCCTATTACTATTTTGGGCAAAGATCACTATGTTTGTCTTAGGAAACCAGTTTGACCTAGATGTATAGTTAAAAAGGTCAACATTAGAATGTGTTTAGGGCTTAGAATTTAGGTTTGAAGCTGCCCCCAGGACCATTCAAGAAATCAGACTTAAAGCTGAGGCAAAGACAATTTTCGTCGAGCTTAGGTCGACGAAACGTCGAACTCCGTTCGTCGCTCTCTGAGCTCAACTCTGCTAAATCGTCGAGCTCCGGTCGACGATCTTCGAGCTCAGATCGACGATCTGTCTTCGGCTTGTCCTTCAGGTCGCTGAGCTCCGGTCGACGATCTTCGAGCTCAGGTCGACGTTTTTTGTCTGATGTTCATTCCAATCTCTGAGCTCAGGTCGACGATCGTAGAGCTCAGATCGACGTTTTTCTTGAGATATCGACGACTTTGAGGATTCAAATTCAGTCAGATTTTGGAATGATTTTCAAATTATCTCAGCATTTATTTCAAGAGATCTGCCAGCCATTTTCCTTTATTCTGGAGCAAGTTTCAAGGAATTCTTTTTGAGAATGTTTATTGGACTTTCCTCTAGAAGACAAGACTTTTATGGAGGACATTTTATGTCTGTTAACGGCTATCTTGGACAAGGAATCTTCAGAGAATAAGATCTTCTCCTTTCTCTCCAGTCAGATACATATATAGCACAACAAAAAGAAACTTACAGTGAGAGATATTAAAAAAAGGAGAAAAAGAAAAGAGATATTTTTTTCAGTACAGATTCACAGGACAGTTTGATCAACACATTCAAGTGATCAATCCTGAAGAATCAGTTGAACATTTTGGCATACTGAAAAAGTGATCATAACTTCATCACAAGGACTCCAGACAATTCAATTTTCTCAGCCTCTGCTGAAACCATCTTCTGCTGGAGATCTGAAGCTTCTGAAGACCTATCACCCTGAAGCAAAGCTCCCACTCTTGAACTAGTCTACATCTCAGGGGGAGCTTTTACAACACAATCAATCCACTTGTGCTTCTCTCTTTGATTGAGACAGAGAAGACAACTTCACTCTTTTCCTTTTTCTTTCCTGCTATAAAAGGGTTACCAAAACTCCCTTCAAAAGTTTTGAATCTGGTTCTGAGAGCCTTATCAAAACTCAGTGGTGGCAAGACACCTTATCAAAAAATCTAGTTTGGTTTTTGAGCACCTTATCAAAAGCTCATTGGTGCCCAGGACACCTGATCAACCCTTCCTGCAGTGGATTCCTACCAAGGGTGGTAGAAGAGTGGATGTATCCAGGTTTTTGGGGAACCACTATAGTTCCTTGTGTCTTCTGGTTGCTTGAGTATTTTCTTTGCTGTGTGCCGTGATTTTCTTTTTGCTGTCTTAGTTTTAAATTATATAGCAAGGCACCTTACACTTATACATAAACTAAATCTTAATTGTTTTGCTTGTTTAAATTATAAAGTTATTTTAAAAATACTCTATTCACCCCCTCTAGAGTTGAGATAGATCTTTGTCTCACTTTCATACATCATATGCTATCAAATCATGTATTAAGGATACCCCCCAATCACTACTCACTCCTCTTGATAAATCTTCATAAGCATTGTGAGGATGAGCACCTTGGTTAAAAGAATTATTTCGAACTTGTGCAAAGACTAAAACTTAAGCTAGTGCCCCTTGTTTGAATCTTGGTATGAAATAGATAGCAAAGTGACATGATTTTTTACTTTTTTTTCTCTTGTGGTAGCATATTGAATTATTGAGATAAAATATATACTAAATATTATTTCTACTTGATGTTTTTCTTTTGATGTTACACATACACATATCATTGTTCCATCTAACGCTTCCATGCATAAGAATTGTACTTCCACTACATCGTATGTCTATAGCACATATGTACTAGTACATGATTTCTACTCCTGACACTTATAATGTTACACTGTATTAACTCTATGAATTTTTACCATTGTACTTTAAATTGTTGTGTATTTAGTTTTACTTATGCTGTCCAAATTTCTTTTACTCTAAAAAACTTGTCAAATCATAATTTTTGTATTGGGTAGGCCTGTCCTCAAGGTGTTCCGCTCTAATTTTTGCCCCTATTGCTTATGATTTTTTATTTGTGCATGTGCACCCATTCTCTTATATCTTTAGTATCTCATGACATAGGGAGAGAGGTGAGTGTTCATGAGACAGTTTTGTTATCAAAAGGGGGAGAATTGAGTGTTCATGAGTATATCCTATGATCCTATGCTAGTTGAGTGTTGAGTGCTAGTCACCCAGGGGAAGATCTCATATAGGAGGAGCACAGACATATGGGGAGCACACACATAGGGGCAACACATCTATAGGGGAGCCGTTCTGATTAATTATATATTGATCAATTCAACTTGCTATATTTCACGCTTGCTGATTGAACTACACTATACCATGTTGTTAATTTTTATATCTCATGAACGGAATTTGATATTATCAGAAGAGGGGAGTTTGTTGGAGCTTATGGTTCGCATCTCTTTAGTTTGATAATATCAAATCCTGTGTTGTATTTGATCATACGAGGTTTGGGTATACTGTGAAGGGTTACAAGTACAAAAGAACGAGAAAATCAAGTTCTGGAACCTACCACCGAGTGCTAGCGCTCTATGACCTATCACGTGACACTAGCCTTATTGTGGCACACTAGCTCTCTTAATGAGCATCGAGTTAGTATGCTACCGCCAGGCCGCAGCCACATACCGCGTCACGATAGCTCGAAAAAGCGAAAAATATTGTTTTTAGATATTTTTCCAAATCGGCTGGACAGCTATCACATCAACGCGCATTGACCAATCACCGGGCACTATCTCCATTGCTGATGGTAGCTTATTTTCTCAAGATTTATAAAAGCATGCCTCTTTTCATAGAGACAAAGAGAGAGACATATTCTTATTCTAGGGTTCGTGTGCCGTCTCAGAGCAACATTCCACCATCTCCATCGAAGGAAGAGAAAGCCACCTCCCTTCCATTCTCACACAAAGATCTCCAGCGAGCAAAGGACTATAATGACCAAGAGGATTTGATCCGGTGCAATAAAATGAAGATCTTTAACACCGGTCACACCTTGCTCAACAGAGGAATCGTCTTGATGGAATTTACTTTAAATATTCTTTAATATCCTTTTGTATTTTTCTCTTTTCTAACTATTTTTGTGGGTGAGGAAAATCGACCGGTGAAGGTCATCGGAATCCGGGAAGGATTCCGTGAGAAATCGTCTCGAGGAAGGGACATCTAGATTGGGGGATCTAGTGGGGATCTAAGACACTTCTGGGAAGGAAGGTGAAGAGCCATCTCGAAGACCTTTCCGGGGAGGGAAAGGGAGAGAGCCAACCAGTTCGGGTAGTGGATCAGTATATAAAATGAAAAGGAGTTTGTATTTCACCGCCTCGGATCTCTGAAGTCATGGAGAACTATTTGTTTGTAACTGTAAACCACTTTCATTTCTGTTGAATAAAATTATTATTCATTCTTCATTCTTATGGTAATTTCGTGGTTGTGTAGTGGTATATCTCTGAAGGGTGTGCGCATTTCTAAGGCAAAGTTTATCCAAGAAAATGAGTTTTATGACCTACCGCCGCGCGCTTGCAAGCTAGTGCCCCGCGGTAGCATCTAGAACCAATTTTTCTGGATAAAACTAATTTTAATTTTAAATTAATGTACAAACCTTATTCACCCTGGTCTAAGGTTGGCCACCCGATCTAACAGTATGCACAAATGATAGGATCGCTGTTATACATAGTTAACTTCACTAGGCCTGCCATTTCTTATATCGTAGGTCGATTTTAGTTAATCGCACTAGGCCCAACATTTCCTATGTCATAGGAGGATTAAGTAGAAATACTAGCAATCCAAGTGATGATCATTGGATAACATTAACAAGAATATTTAAATACCTTCACGGAACTATAGATTATAGTTTAGTATATACGGGTTTTCCCGAAGTACTAGAAGGATATTCAGATGTCAATTAGGTAACTGATTCTTTAGACGTTAAATCTACAATATGTTATGTATTCCTCCTTGGAGGAACCGCCATTTCATGGGCTTCTACAAAGCAAACTATTATTTCTAGAAGTACCATGGAATTTGAGCTTATAATTTTAGACACAACATGTGTTGAAGCTGAATGACTTAAGAATTTACTTGCTAAAATTTTTTTAGTTGGAAAACCAATACTTGTCATTTCTTTGCATTGTGACAGTAAATTTATTATAGATTTAACTGTTTCTAATTGTAGTAATTCTAAGATGAACAAGTTTATGAGAATCAGGTACAAATCAGTGAAACAAAGAAGAAAAAAAGTGATATCACTCAACTATGTAAAGACAAAATTAAATCTTGCTGATAATCTTACCAAGGAATTGTCTCGAAGGGAGATTTTGTTTTCATCGAAAAGAATGAGACTTAAGCCCACATGATTTGCTGCCAATAGTGGATACCCAACTCATGTGATTGGAGATCCCATGAATTGGGTTCAATGTGGTAGAAGCGAAGCCATTGATGTAGCGTAGTTGGGAGCACAAATTTAAGTTTAATAAAACATTCTCCCCATTCCTATGATGTTGTGTTCTACTTAACAGGTTAGGATGAACTGTAAGTTCTTAATAGTTGCCAAGGCATATATCTTTGCGAGATATTTGTTACGAATATCTCTTGAGGCGCCACCTATGTGGGGGTAGTTGTGAGGCTGCAAATTTTGGATTTGGGCTGCACCCTAATAACCCCCATGAAAAATCAAGGAATGTGCATGACCATTAACGCGCCCACCGTCATAACCCAAGAACAATCAATCTTTTGTGTGCTTATCTAATTTACTGATCAAAAGTTTATAATTCAAAGCCTCTAACACATTATACTTTTCAGTAGATGAAATAAGTAATTAATATAGGTTCAAGGTAATCGTTCCACCTATACCCATTGCATTAGATACAACTTGAAGAATAAAATTTGTATTTAATTTTATTTATAATTAGTAATATCAAATTTATGAAGTTCGCATTTTGGTTTTTCACTTTTGTGGGGGATTGTTAGAAATTTAATGTACAAAACATTATAAATTGAATGTCTTATTGGATGTTAATGGTGTTTGGTGTTTGAGTTCCTCATTTTGATGGAAAAGCTCCAAAACCAAAATGATGGGAAATAAAATTTTTGGAGGGAAAATTTTATAATGGAAAGGATGATCTCTTAGTCCCACAATGTCTAACACATCACATGTGAGTGAGTATATAAAGTGTTTCACTCCTTATTTGTTCAAATGAACATAAGGAAGATCTATGGACTACGCACACACGAGTGTGCATTCATCGCACCAGACCAGATTCGGATTTCTGATTTGAGATTTGGGAAATAATTGAATTGAACTGTATTTTATGCACAAAATAGTTTTGATATTTTTTAAGCCTAAAATCAGAGTTGCGTCGACTTGTCCTAGCTTGCGTAGACAAGCACTCGATGCAACATGCGTCGAGTAGAACTCTATCAACTTGCATTTACTTGACATCGTCAATAAGAACTCGACGCATGCATCGATTGCCTTCCGATAGCTTGCCTTGTGTCGACAAGAACTCATCGCCTCCTCCTTGCGTCGATAATCGACTTGCCTTTGCGTCAATTAGAACTCGACGCAACTGCGTCGAGTTCTCCTGTCGAATTTCATTTTGCATTGTTTTTAATTATGCCTTTTCTCGCCATTAACTCCAACGTTCACCTACATGATTAAAGCTCTAATTATAACTGTTGAGATTTATTACATGGTTATTTCTTGCCATTTTTGAGACTCCTATTTATGAGAATTTTTTTGATTAGTTTACGTATACTCTGGAAAAATATTCAGTCGCGCTCTTCCTCTCTGGCTCCACGATAATCTTCATCGAGATTTCATTTTTCTTTATGTTTGCTTCATCAAGTGGGAGTTTGGGTGCTCTGTGATTCTTCAGTGTCTGCGCACATTGGAGTTTCGGGATCAAGCCGGGTGTTTACCTTGGAGAAGTGAGCATCGGTTGAAAGTCCTGCTGGAGGGTGGTGCAACTTCTTTAGGGCAGTGATCACACGCCTTACCCAGGCTCGCCTATAAACTTATATTATATTTTAGATTTTATTTCTCCCCTCTTTTGTTTATACAAGTTTTAGAATCTTGTTTTTAAGATTTGTTTATTATTATTATTATTATTATTAACTGAATTCAAAAACAAAAAAATATATATATATATATTATTTTGGAATATAGATAAAATATTTTTTCACTTATGCATCATGGTCATGTGGTGGCATATGCTTCAAGTCAGTTAAAGACACATTAGAATAACTATCCTACCCATGATTTAGAATTTGGAGCAGTTGTCTTTTCACTCAAATATTCAAAAACACTATATATAGGGTGCCAAATATAATATTTTCTCAGACTATAATAGCCTAAAACACATATATATGCAAAAGGATCCGAATTTGAGGCAGTTACGGTAAATTGAGTTTTTATGTGTTTACGATTTCGAACTTCATTACCATCCATACAAGGAAACAATTTTCACTTATATGCTAAGTGGGAGTCATTCCACCTCTAATAGCTTCATGAGACTTTTGTCGATGGTAATCATGCCCATTCATAAAGAAAGTAAGCATAGTTACAGAGAGTACTTATTCTTGACAGAGGTTCAATGTGATATGCGAGATAGTATTTGAATAGCTCCGAAGGAAGACCCAATATATGTAGCAAGCATATCTACTCTAGAAGGAGATTAACAAGGCGATTACCGTCTGAAAGAAGGGTTACTTCACTTTCGAATTTGGTTATTTATCCCAAATATGAGAGGTATTCGAGGAGAGAATTTGAGAGAAGCCCACAATTCTATAATTTTGGTGCATCTCAGTTTGACTAAGATGTATGCGGGCTTAAAATGATCCTATTTTGGCCTTGATTGAAGAATGATGTCACTTATTATGTGACATAATGTGAAACTTGCCATATGGTAAAGGTGGAATGGAAGAGTTTTGGAGGATTATTGCAGCCACTTCTAGTCTAAGAATGGAAGTTTGAGGATATCCCCATAGATTTGATTCTGTTTGGATAATTGTTGATCATCTAACCAAAGTGGCTCTATTCATTCTTGTCTGGAAAAAAATGATGATGTCAATGTTCTTATGTGATTATTTATTGAGTAAGTGGTGAGATATAACGAAGTAGCGAAGTCCATAGTATGAGACCATGGTGGATATTTTACATTGTAAGATTGGAAAAAGGTTCAAGCATACTTGGGAACTAACTGACGTTTTGTATTGCATTTCATCCTCAGACTAATGGATAGAATGGGAGAACTAACTAAACAATGGAGGATCTACTTCGATTATGTATTCTTGATTAGAACAAACTGTAGGAGAGACTTCTATCTCCTGTCAAATTTTTGTATATTAACAGTCATCAGACCAGTATTAGGATGGCCTCGTATGAAGCACTTTATGGTAGAAGATGCAAGACACCTCTTTCTTTGGTTCATTATGAAGACCCTAAAGTTTTGGGGGTACAATATGTTGCTGATGCGGATGATATTGTTCGATTGATTCGTTATTAGATTCTTGAAGACCAAAGTCATCAACCTAAGTATTTTTGACTCAAAATATCACATGGTTAAGTTTTCTGTTGGTGACATAGTGTTTCTCAAGGTTAGGCCTATGCATGGAGTTATTAGGGTCAAAGGACATTGGAAGCTCAGACCTAGATACATTACTGATTTTGAATGCATAGGGCCAGTAGCTTATCGATTTGAGTTACCCCAGAGTTGGGAAACATTCACGATGTCTTTCATGTATCAATACTTTGAGGAGCTTTGATAAGCCCCGACCAATATATTTCTATTCCCCAAGGTCAATTTTCTTTGGATAGATTAGTTCTCTTAGAATCTATTTGTATTGTGGATCAGGAGACCCGTCAGCTTCGAGGCAAGAAGGTTTTGTTGTCAAATCATGGGTGTGATGAGTTCACTTGGGAGCTTGCGGATCTTATGCAACAAAAGAACACATAATTAGCCGGAGAAGGTTTGTAATAAGTTAATTTGATTATTGTTCTTACAATTTGATCAGTTCCTTGATACATTTCTGCCTTAATTTTGAGAATGAAATTCCTTTTAGGTGGTTTAATTTGTCACATCCCAATTTTTATTAAGGAGCCTAGAAGATTGGTGAGCTAGATCTATGAGCTAGGAGGAGTCTACCAAGTCTCATAGGTCTTTAGTAGTGTGAATTTAGATCTAGGATAGACTTATACCCATATGTCAATTTTACCCTCAGTAGTACTTAAGTGTTTAATTGTCAACCATGTGATTACCTATATAAGGTTAAAGGGGGTAATGGGTGCCCGAGTTGAGCCTTGATCAAAGTGAATGCACCAGGAACATCAATGGACAATCAAGGTGTGACACATTATCCTAATAGTCAACTTTAGGTCAACATAAGCTTATACATATGACCTAGTCCTCATGAAGTAGGAAATAAGTCCCATTGGACCCAAGCTACTCAAAGGTGGTACCATGCCACCTCAACAATCAATATTTTACCATTAATTATCAAACCCAACCATTGGAATGTTAACTAAGCCAAATCGTCTGGGTGTAGGTATAAAGAAGGCTAGCCCGACCTTCTCTCACACTCAGGAGATGTGCCTCTGCATCTCTAGTCATGGAGACACATCCAAAGGATGCCATAGGGCCAGGTCATTTGTAACTGCACTAAAAAAGGGTGCCTCTCATGGAACTTCACTCAAACGGTTATAAAGTAACCCAAAAGCCTCCCATCGATGTGATTCCTCTGTCCAACCCTAAATGAAAAGACAAAGAGCACTTGAGATCACCATCAATGGCTGGAGAGCAAGAAAAGAGCTTATACCAATGTCTTCACCATGCCACTACATCTCTGTTCAACATCAAATATAACGTTTGAGGTGTCTATATGAACCTACTTGGTGCTTAGATCACTTAGGTGGATAGTTATATGCATTCTAGATACCAGAATGGCCTATCCTTGCCTCGCATGCTTTGAAACAACTTTGATAGTAGGGACACTTCAGACCATTGAAAGTTCACTGGAGGGCAAGAAAGTGGTAGGAGGAACTCAAGAGGTGGCTGCCGTCGCTGGAGAAGACAAATCTGAGTGGCCTCACCACATGAAATTAATATTTTGTTTATTCCAGTGAGTGTTTGTGGAGGCCAGCCACTAGATTACCATTAAGATGTTTTCCATCCCTCAACAAGTCGACTGATAGTGGAGTTTTGCTGTGGAGATTCATGGAGAGTGGTGGTGATTGAGATTATTCTATCAAGATCATGGTGACCATTGATTTATCGAGGAAGATGAAATCAGGGCCTTGGATTAACTTCGACAATGATTGGGAATGCCATAACGAATTGTAACAGAATGATTCAATGTAATACTATAGGGTTTGTGGTATGATTGGATTAGCGCCGTCCATTTACTTTCAGATGTGCAATACACGCTATCCACATACTAGAATTGATTTAATATGATTTAATAAATTCAACATTTTATTCAATCAAATTAGTCTGTGTTTAATGCCACTTTGAGGTCCTTCTTGTCATTTCTAGGCAAAAGTGTCCAAACATGAAATGTGAAGAAGATATTGAGAGATTTTCAAAATGGTGTGGCACTACATTATGGATGCATGTGCGATTAATCTAAGTTAGGTCTAATTAAATTAAGGGAACACATATTTTTGTATTTATCTTTGCTTTAAAGCTATTTTCCCATGAAATTTGGTATGGAAGGGATAATTATACTTACAAAGCTTCAGTAAAAATATTTAAGTTTTTGGCAAACATTTGCTAAGTTTTTATTGAAATATGACCTTGTAACAAGATTTATAAAAATGAAATAAGTGGTACCTCTGCTATCAATTTTGGTCTCAAATTTTGGTGAGCCCTTTATATGTCATGAAGTCTACAACCTAAGTTTGGTGCCATTTGGACTTGAATAACTTTGTTTATCACATAAATTAACATGATTTTGATAATTGTGTCACTCCAAATTATAGGAAAAATGTATTATTTGTATATTTCTCAATATATAATGTTTTTAATTGTGAATTTTGTACATAGCCTATGTAGTCCAATTATCTGTATATGTTTATAACTTGAGGGCATTTGTGAGAGGCATTTGCCTTGTTCTATAGTGTGTCAGTGACATGGTATTTGCTTCACTCTTTAGGTTTGTATTTAGTAACATGTATATTCATGGTGTAAGGTCATAACTCCTATCTTTTTGGAGTGTGTTATTTGAAATTTCAGAGGAACATGACACTTGTGTGATTATATACTTGGTTATTAGGAGTTTGATGGCTCAATTTTCAATTATTAGTGTTGGGAAAAACCCACCTCTTGATTTGTTATAAAGTTTAAAGAGTGATTTATTAGGGCATTACCCATATTGTATAAAAGGGTAATTTGAAGTTATCTAAGTAGCACCGAGTTTGCCATGCAGCACCGTATTCCTCAAAGTAACAATAAAATCTCTAGGTAAGCATCAAAATCTCAAAGCAGTGTTATACTTGCAAATGCAACATTCAAATATTCAAGATGCATCGAATAGTAAAACTCGTGCTATGTCGATTACTAAGAAGCGACATCAAAATCACAAATTTATTCTAACGCCTCCAAGTAACTCTGATATCTCTCCTTCCACTATTTAGAATATTCATTGAAATATCTCAAAGAAACAAAGCATATTCAACCTCAAAGCTGTGTCGATCTCTCAGAATGCATCCAATATTCATCTCTCTTAGAACTTGTCATAAATAAAATTTCAAATAGAATACAACCACTAGATCTCTTTTTTAACAAATTATTCAGGCCTATGAAAGTACTTTAACAATATTTTAAAGAAATATATGAACAAATTCAAAAATAAAAAGGCATATATAAACAATGCCAGTAGACAAGAATAAAATGCAGAGAGCAAATGAAAAACAATGTATAACAAGAAGATCAACCTTCCTCAAGCATGCAATACATGGAAGGAGTATTCCTCTCATAAACTCTAACATATTGCAACAAGAAGAATCTCCATTCTTTGAACATTTAAATTAAGAAGCCATTATCTTAAGGGCTATTGTTGAAAATCACAAGTCATCCATTTCCTGCAGAGTCTCAATCAATAAGAAGAAGCTACTGCTGCTCCATATGAATCTACATAGTGCTGCAATGAATCAGTTCAATCGGTCATCTTACTGCTGAAGAACACATTGTGGGAATTTCATTTATAACTCAAACCGATTAAAAGGAATCCTAAGAATCCCTTCTCAAATGATTTAGTATTGTTTCTAAGACTCTCTATTCAAAAGACTTATTAGTTGAGCTTACTTATTAACAACTCACTTGACTTTGGAGAGACTTTATAAATTACTCCCGATTCTAAGAGTCTCCTTACCATAAAACTCAGTGGTTCTAAGATTCTTCTTACCAAAAGACTAAGTGGTTGTTGGACACCTTATTAACTGATATGTCCACTCTTCTGCTATAACATGAATTCCTTATCAATGTAGTCTTTTGAATAAAAGAATCTTAGAACTAGGATTATTTCTAGTTATAGTGAATCCCTACTGAAAGATAGGGTAAGCTCTGAACAATTCTAGGGGGGGTGAATAGAGTTTTTAAAGTCTTTTTGATTTTTGCAGAAATAACAAGTCTTTAATAAAATATGTTACTATGATATAAGTGTATAAGTGTACAAGTGCAGCAAGTTAATTAGAGAAAAGGTTACTAAGCTACACAGCAAAATATATCACAGCACATGCAATTATATCACAGCACAAGTACACAGGAAAATCACAGCCACACAGACAACACAAGAATTTTATAGTGGTTCCCCAAACTTGGGTACATCCACTCTTCTATAACCCTAGGTAGGAATCCACTACAGGTTTTGATCAGGTGACTGCCCCCAATGAGCTTTTAATCAGGTGCTCAAAAACTAACCCAAGTCTTTTGGAAGGAGACTTGCAATAAGAATAATTTTGAAGGGAATTAAAACCCTGTACAGAGGTAGGGAAGAGAGGTTGATTGAAGTCTTCTTTTCTCAAATCAAAATGAGAAGACTTTATGGATTCTATGATGTTGTTAAAGCTCCCCCTGAGATCTTGAATGGTTCAGCAGTGGAAGCTTTGCAAAGGGTGAGTAGGCCTTCTACTGTAAGATCTACTTTCTGAGATCCTTTGACTGATTTGAATATTTTTGTCACTTGAGATCCCAGAAAATAAAGAAGGAGAAGAAAGACTCTTGATAGTGATTGTTGTTCTTTCTTCTTCTCTTGAGAGCAGTTGATTTTCTTCAGAGAGCTGTATGCACTGCACTTGTGGTTTTTCAAAAAGTTCTGTATTCTGAAAGATTTCTGTGTATCTTGCTTCTTTTTGGCTGAGAGATTATAAGCTCTATAACTTCCTCAAGGTCGAATTCAAAAACCTGCAATTAATGCTTAGCCGAATTCTCGGAAAATGAAAACGGCAAGTATGCTGTCATATATTCTATTTGATGTCTGTCCCGAGATATAAGCAATTAATTCCATGAAGGATATTTGCAATCAATGCTGCGAGTAATGGCTCGATTCAAAGGATATAAGAGCATTGATTATCCAAGGAATTAATAACCTATAATAGATATAAAATAAGGAGACAGAAAAAGAAAGAATAAATAATAATATGTCTTACAGTTTTCGTCGACTAGAGATCAGCGAACAAATGCACTGCATAAACTGGCAGATTTTGTGCTCTAAGTTCGTCGACCTGAGAATGGCTGTTCGTCGAGCTAAGATCCAAGATCGTCGAACTCTGAATGCTGCTTGATAACTTTCTTCTTATGTGCATCAAGTTCATCGAGCTGAGATCTAAGTTCGTCGAGCTCAGCTCAGAGAATTGTCTCTGAGTTAGTCGATCTGAGCACGACAATCGTCGATCGGAGATCGACGAATGTAGATCTCCTTTTTCCAAAACTTGAATTCTCTAAGTCTTGAGTCTTTGGCAGTGTTAGAGGCTGGTCCTTTGTACTGTTGATTCTAAGGACTTGACCTAGACTCTAATACATAGTCATGACCCTGATCTATACATGTTGGGTCATATCCTAATTTAGTGAACCTAGCCCAAATCCAACTAGGGATCCAACAATCTCCCCCTATTTGGGTGAGGTCACTAATTAAAGACTCAATACCAAAAAATATACAAAGCAGAAATATAATATATATCTAACAGATACTTTGACAGCAAATGCAATAGATATATTTACATAGTCAGCTTTGTTATAAAAAACATAGTTTAACAAAGTATACCAAAGACAAGTAGCAAATTTTCTTCAGGATTTTCTATTTTTACTTCTTGTATTTTGCTTCCTTCTTCTTTTCTTCAGGCTTGGTAAATATAATCTCCCTGTTAGGATTGGCAACTTCTCTTTTTGATATATATAGATCTGCTGCTCCAATCACTGTCTGGGTTGAAGTTCTGGGAATAATTGCCTCTGGATATCTAGCCATATAATCAGTAGGGTCAAATAGTTTCTTGCTCACCTGAAGTCTTTCAAGTTCTTTTTCTCTATAAGTAGACATTGTAGAGAATTTAGTTGGATCCTGTCCTTCTTCACTGGCCTTTTTCATCTGTGATAGAGCAATCAATTCTTGAAGCCTTGGCATCCTGAAGTTTTGATCATCATTCTGACTGACAGGTGACTGATCTTCTTGAGAGGGTAGCAGGGTGACAGGCCTGAATTGTGTTGACTGTTCTTGGAAGTTTGTTGCAATCTGGCTTTCATTACTTTGAGTGTACAGTGATTTTGGAGGTGCAACTTCACTGTATTTTCCTTTGGGTTTATGTAATACAAAGTGTCTTCTTTGTCCAGCCTGTGGTTGAGGAGGAGAAAATTCTGGTTTCTGATATACTATTTCTTTTATCTGTTCTGTACAGCTAGTACTTCTTTGCTGACTGCTTCCATGTGATTGCTGTCTAGATGGCCTTTCCTGCCTCTGATAAGTTCGGGTGAATGAGGGCTTGGAGGGTGCATATGACTTTTGAGAGCTGATTCCAAAAGCACCAACAACTGGTGGAGGAGGAGGAGGGGGGTCCTTCCTGTATTTTTAAGCTGGGGCAGGAGAGTACCTCCTACTTTTCTTCCTAGCCTTTTATTCATTCTTTGAGATCCACATCTAGGCCGACATTCCATTGTATTGGGTTATTTTTTGTAGGATATAGTAGGGAGTATCATTTGTGTTTCCAGGTTTGGGAGCAGGAGGAGGTGGAGCCTTCCTTTTCTTAGAGATTTTCCTTTTCTTAGATTCCTCATCATCATCATTAGAGGATTGAGAATTGTCATACATGGCATCAATCTCTCTTAGTGCTTCATCATAGCTTGTTTTCTTTGTTGCATGAGATGGAACTGGGGAGGGAACTGGAGAACTATATACTTCTGTGCTCTGAGCAGCTAACTTGTTTTCTTCCTCTATGTCAGCCATAATCAATGTATCCAGATCTGGTACTGGAGAATCATCCATTACAAAGACTGGGGCCATATGAGAAGATACAATTGGGGAGGTAATGTGTCTAGATGATGGAGTGGCAGGAATGACAAAACTGACCTTTAGTTGTTTGACAACATCAGGGCTTATTGGGGAAGAATATGGAATAATAGCTAATGATGGCTTGGTATACTCAGCTGGAGGAAGACTGTGATGAGCTGTATCGAAAGAACTTAACAAACTCATCAAGTCTACCGTGGGATTAATTAAAATATCACCAACAGTATTTATTTTTAGTATAATTGACTCATCAATGTCCATGTCAGTTTCAATAAAATGAATCAAATCTAATAAATCTTCTTCTGCTTCTGTATCCATATCTGTTGTATCTGATATCTGTATGACTGGTCCTGCTGCTGCTGGTCCTGCTGCTGCTACTTCTTCATCAAGTATCTCCCCCTGCCTGGTTTCAGCATGTGCTGAAGCCAGGCCCCCAACTGAAGATGGAGCAGTGGTGAGGGCAAATATTTGGGTAGCAAGAGATGAGATGGAGGCAGCTAGAGGAGAAATGGCCTCTACTATAAGGGTTTTGAGTAGTGGGGTGAGAAGAGTGATGAGAGTGGTGGTAAGAGAGTAATCCAGGGTTGGAGAGGCAGATGGTGGGGGCAGTAGCTGAAGGAGTAGGTGTGGTTGATGGAGGTGGAGGTGGAAGTGGAGTTTCTAAGGGAAAGTCATTGTGTGGAGATGGAGAGTTCAGGGGAGAGGAGAGCAAGTTAAAGGAGGGGAGGGAGGAGAGGTTGATGTGGGGGATATCAACCAGGTGAGATGGTAGAGGGGATGGAGGTGGTGTAGGGATGGAGGTGTCAGGTTGAGGTAAAGGAGGAGGAGATGGTAGATGTGTAGGGGAAGAGGAAAGTGGAGATGCTGGTGGTGTTGGAGTATGAATGTGGATGGTAGTAGAGGGTGGGGTTGGTGGGACTTTTTATTGGGATGGAATTGGAGGGGCAGGAGGTGGCAGAGAGGTGGAAGGGAGCCATTTAGTGGGGTGGGGAGAGGCTGGTGCAGCCCTTGTACTCTTGGAAGTTTTAGTGGAGGAGGAGGTAGCCTTAGTTGGCTTGGTGATGGTCCTCTCCCACTTGCCAAAAAGAGCACAGGTGAGTATCTTTGAGGCATTGATGGATATGGTCGAGGAGACCAGGGATCCTGCAGCCTTTTCCTTTAGGAAGATCCCTAGGATCCTTCCAAAGCATACCTCTTTCTTGCTGTTCTTCTTTGTGATCAAATTGAACAGAATCTGTGCCCAGTTCCCAACTTTCTTATTTACAATGGCGCACATGACCAGGAACTGATGCCTGGTGATATAATCATGCGCAGTGTGCTTCCCGAGCAACACTTTCCCAACTATATCTGCGAGAAATTTATACTCGGCAGACAGAAGTTTCTTGAGGAGCTTGTTTGGGGTGTCTCCAGAATACCCAATTGTATTCAGCATTAAATCAAACTCTTCAGAATCAATTTCTAAATTTTCCTCACCATTTTTCAATCCAAAAATTTCAGTAATAATATCGGGGGTAAGAGAAATTGCATTATCTGCGATGGTGCCGGTCATCTTGTTCTCATTGATAGTAGCTGTATACACCTATTCCCTGATTTCTGTGGTAGATATCTTGATTCTGGTTGAGAGCAAAGTCTTCAGTTGTTGTTCTTCTAGTAGTTGGAGAATGTTCAGGAAAACTGGATCAGAATACTGGAATGATTCAAAGTCTATGTCGAAACCAGCATCAAATTTCATGGCAGTGAGAGAACCAGTGGGAATCGCCATGAAAGCACCTGCAAAAGGAAAACGACGATCAAGTGCAAAGGGAACTGAAAGCACGGGACGGAGGTCGAAGAAAACCTAAATATAAGGTTTTCCAGAATATGAACCGACAAGCTCCGATCCATGAAAAAGAAAAAAATCTTCGTTCTGAGGTCGACGAAATAATTTGAGGTTAAACAGTTCGTCGAACTCAGTCTGAAGGATATAAGACATTTCGTCGATCTCTGGTCGATGAAAGGTTTCTGAAGTAAGTTCGTCGATCTCGGGTCATCGAAAATCACTTCACTAAGATATTTCGTCGAGCTCAGGTCGACGAAAAATCTCAAGAACAGTTATCAGTTCGTCGATCTTAGGTCGACGAACAGAGATAATTCTTTGACTATAGACAAAGCATTAGATTAAATCCCGACCATTTATCATACCAAGCTGATTAACAAAGAACAGATGCTTGGATGAGTCCAATGGCTTAGTGAATATATCTGCTCTTTGCAAATCAGTAGAGATAAATTCAAGTTTAATCTTTTGTTTATCAACACAATCTCTAATGAAGTGGTGTCTGATGTCTATATGCTTGGTTCTAGAATGCAATACTGGATTTTGTGCAATTGAAATAGCACTTGTATTATCACATAGAATAGTTAAATTATTTAAGTTGACACCATAATCCAATAGTTGGTTTTGTATACACAAAATCTGTGAACAACAACTGCCTGCAGCCATATATTAAGCTTCAGCAGTGGATGTTGAAACAGATGTTTGTTTTCTACAGAACCAAGATACAAGTCTGTCACCAAGGAACTGACAAGTTCTAGAGGTGGTTTTCCTGTCTACTCTGCATCCAGCATAATCAGCATCAGAGAATCCAGTTAACACAAATACTGATTCTATTGAATACCAGAGGCGTAGATCTGGACAACCTTTTATATATCTTAAAATCCTTTTCAAGAAAATAAGGTGAGATTCTTTAGGGTTCACCTGGAACTTAGCACACAGACATGTGGTAAACATAATATCTGGTCTGCTTGCTGTCAAATACAGTAGGGATCCAACAATGGCCATATACATGGTCTGATCAACTGGTTTTCTAGATTCATCAGCATCTACAACAGCATTGGCAGCTATGGGAGTTTTCATGGCAGAGGCATCATTCATCCCAAACTTCTTAATAAGCTCTTTAGCATATTTAGGCTGAGAGATGAAGATCCCTTCAGAGGTTTATTTCACCTGGAGATCAAGGAAATATGAAAACTCACCCATGCTACTCATCTAAAACCTTGAGTGCATTAAATCAGAAAATCTTTTGCACAGTTTGGGATCAGTAGAACCAAGAATTATGTCATCTACATATATTTGCACTAAGAGAATTTTATCATGATGCAGTTTTGTAAAAAGAGTTCTATCTACCATGCCTCTAGAAAAACCATACTCTAAAATAAAGCTGGCTAAGGTCTCATACCAAGCTCTTGGAGCTTGCTTTAAACCATAGAGAGCCTTATGTAATTTAAAAACATAAGAGGGATGAGATGGAGAGATAAAACTTGGTGGTTGTTCAACATACACCTCTTCTTTGAGTTCTCCATTTAGGAATGCACTTTTCACCTCCATCTGGTAGACTTTAAACTTTTTGAATGCTGCATAAGCTAAGAAAATCCTTATAGCTTCAAGTCTTGCAATTGGAGCAAAGGTTTGATCATAATCAATTCCTTCCTCTTGCCTGTATCCTTGAGCAACAAGCCTTGCTTTATTCCTCACTATCAAACCTTGGGCATCAAGTTTGTTTCTTAATACCCACTTAGTCCCAATTACTGGATAGCCCCTGGGCCTTGGAACTAAGTCCCAAACTCTACACCTCTCAAACTGGTTGAGTTCCTCTTGTATTGCAGTGATCCAGTTTGGATCTTGCTCTGCATCAGATATGGATTGAGGCTCAATTTGAGAGAGAAAGTAGGCAAGCATCACATCATGGTTTAGTTGATGTCTTGTCTGCACTCCTAATGATATGTCTCCAATTACTTGAGATCTAGGGTGATCCCTAAGTGTGACAAGATCATTAGGTGGAGTTGGTTCAGTAATAGTTATTTGATTTAATTCCTCTTGTGGAATTGTATCAACTATTGGAGGAAATTGAACTGCTTCCACAGTCTCTTCTTCACTTTCAACTTCTGATATAGCTTGTGGAGAGGGATGGGTATTCATCCTTTGAAGTAAGATTTAGATCACCCAAGCTCTCACACAAATTTTGTACCTGCAGATTATTGTTGGTAGAGATGTCTCTCTCCTTGTAAAACATATTAGATTCATCAAATGTTACATGCATAGATTCCTCAATTTTTAATGTTGATTTATTAAACACCCTATATGCCTTGCTGACTTGGGAATATCCTAGAAAAATTCCCATTGCAGCCTTAGCTTAAAACTTTCTAAGATGTTTCTTGTCATTATTGTGAATATAACATATACATCCAAATACTTTAAAATAGGCTATTATAGGTTTCTTCCCTTTGAGTAATTCATAGGGAGTCTTAAGCTTTAGTTTATGTATTAGGCTTCTATTCGGGACATAATTTGCTGTGCTTACTGCCTCTGCCCAATAGGAAAGAGACATGTAAGCATCTGCAAGCAATGTACCTGCAGCTTCAATGAGTGTCCTATTCTTCCTTTCAACTACCCCATTTTGTTGAGGAGTTTTTGGAGCTGAGAAACAATGTCTGATACCTTCCTTCTCACAGAACTCTAGCATAAGAAGAGATTCAAACTCAGTACCATTATCACTTCTGATCAATACAGCTTGAGTAGAATACTCAATCTGTATGTTCTTGAGAAAATCTGTGAGAACCTTAAAAGTATCTGACTTAGTTATCAAAAAGAAAACCCATGTGACTCTGGAGAAATCATCTACAATAACTAATGTATAAGACTTTTCCCACTAGACTTTGTACTGCAATAGGGCCAAAAAGGTCCATATGGAGCAAGTGCAAAATTCTAGGTGAATCACTCTTATTAATGGATTTAAAACTAGATTTAGTTTGCTTTCCTAGCTGACAAGCCCTGCAGAGGCCTTCCTTCTTGTAGGGACCAGAAGGTAAACCTCTAATAAGATTGTCTTTAGATAACCTAGCTATATTTTTATGGTTTACATGTCCTAGTCTTTTGTGCTATAAGCTAGTTTGAATACTAACCGAATTGAATAAGCAAATTTCAAATTTAGCTAATTCAAAATTTACTAAGTAGATGTTGCTTTGTCTAATTCCTGTTAAAACAGTTGTGTTGTTTAAAGAAATAAGACACAAAGAGTTAGTGAAGCTTACTTGATAACCTGTATCACATAATTGGCTTACTGATATCAGGTGATGCTTAAGACCATTTACATAGGTCACTTTCTTGAATGTGATAACTCCATAGTTGAAGTCTCTATAGCCTTCTATCAGTCCAAAGCCTGAGTCCCCAAAGATTACTTTATGTCCAATCTTGGCTTTATAGTTGATAAGGCATTCCTCTCAACCTGTCATATGTTTAGAGCAACCACTATCCAAGTACCACTTATTTTGAGTGATAGGGTTCTCTTCTACCTGCAAAAGGATTAGCAGTTTTTGACCCAGGTTACCTTGGGTCCTTGTTGTTTAACATAACTGAAACTTGAAATAAATGAACATTCAGGTTGATCCTTATAACCTAAAGGATGATACCTTCTAGGAGGTATGACCTACTGACTAAAGTGATTAAAGGGTTTATCAGTTTTTAGGTTACTCTGGTTATAAACTAAGTTTGACAAATTTGAGAATGTTCGTCGATCTGAGCTTGACGATCTGGGTTGAGTTCTTCGATCTCTGCTCGAAGAATGGAGGTATCCATTCTCAGAACCCCAGAAACATCGATCTCTGGTCGACTAACCATACTGATTTCATCGATCCCAGTTCGAAGAATAGTTTACATTTTTATTTGCATTCAGGGTTCGTCGTTCTGAGGTCGACAAACCATACCCATTTTATCATTCTGCGTTCGACGAAATATGCTGAACATAATTATGCTGTTTGCTTTCCATTTTCTGATTGGTTTTATTAAGTTCTAACTGTTTAAGAACTTTGTTAACCTTCTCTACCTGTTACGTATTTTTCTTACCATTTTCAGAGATGAAGTTAATAGGTTTTGACAATTGATTTTTTTGAATTAGGATTGGTTCACTAGACGAGGCTCCTAATCCTAGTTTGTTATTATTAGATCTTGTATTAACTGTGCTAGTTATATCTAACAGTTGTAAGCTTCTACCATTCAGGTATTCTTCTAGTTCCTTAGCCTTTCTTAATTCATATATTAGAAAAACTATTTGTTGATTGGCTAAGCTTAATTCTTCAGTTAATTTTTCACTTTCAGCAATGATTTTGTCTTGTTCTAAAAGTTTTTTCCTGAGAAGTTTGATTTCCTTCTAAGATTCTATTAGGTCTAAACACAAGAGTTTAAATTAAGATTGAAATTCTTTAGATTGAAAGTCATAGGAAGCAATTACCTGATCCTCTTCAGAGAGGAATTCTTCATTATCTGATTCTTCTGAATCTGATCTGCTGCTTCCTGCATCTATTGCCATAAGGCAAATTTCCCTTGCCTTCTTTTCTTCTTCATCATCTTCACTGGAACTGGAGGAGGATGTTTCATCTTCAGTATCACTCCAGGTTTCAGCTACAAAGCCCTTCTCCTTCTTTTTATACTTGCTAGAGGAGGCCTTGTTGTGCTAATGTCCTCTTGAGTCCTTTTCTTGCCTTCTGTATTTCTTTTGGACTTCTGAGATAAATTGTCCAGGTTTCCTGCACTCAAAATAGACAACCTCTTTAGAAGGGGACTTGTCATACCTGGGTTTATCTTCATTCCGTGAAGGCTTCCTCCTGAAGTCCTTCCTTGCCATTTTATAGAATCTCTTAGCAAAGAGACTCATGAGTTCTTCATTGACTGGCAAGCTAGGAGATTCTTCTGTAGCTTTGAATGCTAGGCTCTATTCCTTCCTGATGGGTGTTGGATCCTTTGGTTTAACTGCAGCTTCTCTTGACTTGATCAATTGCTCATAGGATTTGAGCTTTCCAAGCAAAGATTCTGTTGAGATTTCAGCCGTGCTTCTGGCTTCTCTAATGGGCCAGATTCTAGAGTCCCATGTGCTAGGAAAGCACATGAGGATCTTGTCATTGACCTCAGTCAGAGTAATTTCTTTGTCCAGTGTTCTGAACTCACTGATGATGGAGCTCAGCCTGTTGTACATTACTTCCAGAGATTCTGCTTCATCTTTCCTGAAATTCTCATATTGGGATATGAGGTTGGATCTTCTATCTTTCCTCTCATCAGCAGATCTTGCTACCATTTGGTTGAGGAGATCCCAAATGGCTTTGGCAGATGTGCATTCAACAACTTTCTAAAATATGTCATCTGACATTGTTTTGGCCAGTATGTTCATAGCTTTGGCATCAACAATCTTTGCTTTCTAATGTGCATCAGTTTGATCCTGAGGAGGCACTGCACTGAGATTTACTGGGGTTGAAGTAGAGGCCACTGGAGCTTGTGGTCCTGTCAAGATGTAATTAAAAATTCCCTCATCAATAGAGTTCATATAAAGTTTGATTCTTGCCTTCCAGATTCCAAACTTTTGCAAGTTGCAAACTGGAGGTCTGGTGCTGGCATAATCCTTGTTTTGTGCCATGATATCACAAAATAAAATTTAAGCTGAGAAACTAGTATGACTTATTCAGAGTTTATCCTGAGGATCTTAATTAATCCAGGTGTGAGCCTGTATGATGTGATTAACCACCCTCTGATACCAATTTAAAGATAGGGTAAGCTCTGAACAACTCTAGAGGGGGGGGGGGGGGGGTGAACAGAGTTTTTAAAGTCTTTTTGAATTTTGTAGAAATAACAAGTCTTTAATCAAATATGTTACTATGATATAAGTGTATAAGTGTACAAGTGCAGCAAGTTAATTAGAGAAAAGGTTACTAAGCTACACAACAAAATATATCACAACACAGGCAATTATATCATAGCACAAGTACACAGGAAAATCACAGCCACACAGACAACACAAGAATTTTATAGTGGTTCCCCAAACTTGGGTACATCCACTCTTCTACAACCCTAGGTAGGAATCCACTACAGGTTTTGATCAGGTGACTGCCCCCAATGAGCTTTTGATCAGGTGCTCAAAAACTAACCCAAGTCTTTTGAAAGAAGACTTGCAATAAGAATAATTTTGAAGGGAATTAAAACCCTGTACAGAGGTGGGGAAGAGAGGTTGATTGAAGTCTTCTTTTCTCAAATCAAAATGAGAAGACTTTGTGGATTCTGTGATGTTGTCAAAGCTCCCCCTGAGATCTTGAATGGTTCAGCAGTGGAAGCTTTGCAAAGGGTGAGTAGGCCTTCTACTGTAAGATCTACTTTCTGAGATCCTATGACTGATTTCAATATTTTTGTCACTTGAGATCCCAGAAAACAAAGAAGGAGAAGAAAGACTCTTGATAGTGATTGTTGTTCTTTCTTCTTCTCTTGAGAGCAGTTGATTTTTCTTCAGAGAGCTATATGCATTGCACTTGCAGTTTTTCAAAAAGTTCTGTATTCTGAAAGGTTTCTGTGTATCTTGCTTCTTTTTGGCTGAGAGATTATATGCTCTATAACTGCCTCAAGGTCGAATTCAAAAACCTGCAATTAATGCTTAACTGAATTCTCGAAAAATGAAAACGGCAAGTATGCTGTCATATATTCTATTCTATGTCTGTCCCGAGATATAAGCAATTAATTCCATGGAGGATATTTGCAATCAATGCTGCCAGTTACGGTTCGATTCAAAGGATATAAGAACATTGATTATCTAAGGAATTAACAGCCTATAATAGATATAAAATAAGGAGACAGAAAAAGAAAGAATAAATAACAATATGTCTTACAGTTTTCGTCGGCCAGAGATCAACGAACAACTATACTGCATAAACTGGCAGATTCTGTGCTCTGAGTTCGTTGACCTGAGAATGGCTGTTCGTCGAGCTGAGATCCAAGATCGTCGAACTCTGAATGCTGCTTGATAACTTTCTTCTTCTGTGCATCAAGTTCGTCGAGCTGAGATCTAAGTTCGTCGAGCTCAGCTCAGAGAATTATCTCTTAGTTAGTCGAGCTAAGCACGACAATCGTCGATCGGAGATTGACGAATGTAGATCTCCTTTTTCCAAAATTTGAATTCTCTAAGTCTTGAGTCTTTGGCAGTGTTGGAGGCTGGTCCTTTGTACTGTTGATTCTAAGGACTTGACCTAGACTCTAAGACATAGTCATGACCCTGATCTATACATGTTGGGTCATATCCTAATTTAGTGAACCTAGCCCAAATCAAACTAGGGATCCAACACCTACTATTACAGAAGAGTGCACATACCTGTGTTTGAGGAACCACTATATTTCTTGTGTAGCTTTTATTGTTTGCATTTTCTCCGTGTCTCTCTTTTCTGCTCCTTTATTTTCTCTTGACTGTTGTGGTTGTTATATAACAAGGAGCTTGGTAAAACTATTTAACACAATAATAATAAATGAATCTACAAAAAGTTTTATTTACTCTATTCACCCCCTCTAGAGTATATCTCAAGTGAATAACATCTCTTTCAACAATTATCAATTGGAGGTTTTGTATTGTAACATCCCAATTATAAATAGGGATCCTAGAAGCATTGATACCCTAATAAGTGCACCACATCACTTTGGAGACAAAGTGGAACCCTTGGAAGGGCAAAAGGTGAACTTAACTTAGTTAGTCAATTCATGCCCCATAGACCCCACCCCTAATGATTTGAACCCACCATACCCTACCTCATGACCTAAGAGAGTCAAGTACAACCCCATATTTGCCGAGTAGGAGACCCCTAGAAGAGATCAAGGCAAAAAGAAGAGCGAGTTTTGGTGTGTTGGTGAGGCGAGTGTAGGACAACCCCTCCCACTTACCCAAAATGAGCCCCGGTAGCAATTGAAGATGAACAGGGCATCTAGCCCAACACTCACCCCAAGTTCAATGCAAGAGGCGAGTACTAGATCCACCATGCACTTGCCACCTTAAGTTGAGTTGTAAGTCAGCTCGCCCAAGTTTTCTATCGAGAAAGCCTTTGGACCTGCTATTAGCCCCACCAAATAACGAGGTTTCGTTGTTGGCAAACCATTTTGGGCTGCGTTTAGTAACTTCAAATGGTAGGATTCCGCTATCCGCATACTAATCCAGAAAAACTATTAATAGATCCCAAGGGCACCTTCTGAGAGGATTCCTTTTTGACTTCTTCCTGGTTGGTCCTGGTAGGCCCCAAGTGCCCCTAAGGTGCCTAACTTAGTATTGGCTTGGGAGGGGAAGCTCTCTCTGATCTTCCGGGTGTGTGGTAGGACCTCCTCACTGCTACTGTTCCTTGGCATCCAAGTAACTATTCAAGCATTCTTACATGAGATAAATAGGTGTAGGTTACTCCCTCGGGTCCAAACTCCTCTTGGAACTGTGTTTTGGTTTCAACATTTTTTGGTGCGGTGAGCGTGGACCGTAGCTTACACAAAAATCCTGAGTAAGTACCATGTATGGAGAGAAAGAATAAGGAGGAAACCCTGACAAGTTGCCCAATGCGAACAATTTTATGCGGAGGGGTGACTTCCTGGAGTTTAGGAAGACTATTATGGAAATGCTACATGGACTCGCCCCGCTAGGCGAGTGCTCGAATGTTGGAACCCCACCTTGTTTAGGGTTGATTTGGGCTAGGTTCATTATTAGGTTTGTTGACCCATCATGTATAGCCTAGGGTCATTTGTTTTTCTAAGGTTAAGGTTAGTCTTATTAGGTTAGCCTTTTGAACCTGCCTTCAGAAGACTTCAGAGACTAAAGTGTTTAGAGACAAGTAGTTTTAAAGACTTCAAAATTTCTGCTCGACGATAGCTGGACTAAGCTCGACGATCGTCGATCTCCGATCGACGAAATCAGAGTTCCTTCTCTAAGTTGAGCTCGACGAAAGTCCAGCTGAGTTCGACGATCTCTGATCTCATATCAGAAGTTTAGCTCGATGAAAGTCTATCACTGGTCGACAAACTTGGAGCTCAGATTGGCAGTTCTTTTTCAGATCATGATCTCTGAGCTCAGCTCGACGCAGAAGATTTCTCAGCCCGACGAACTTGGAGTTCAGGTCGACAAAATTCTTCCTGAGGTCGACTATTTTCTTTCAGGTTCTGTTCGACGTTTTTTCTCTTCAGTTTCTAAGTTCGACTGTCAATTTATTTGATTATATTTAAGAAGTAATACTCTGATAATTAATGCTTATATTCTCAAGAATATAGTCATTCCATGGCAGCATTAATTATTGTATTTCACAGAGTTATTACTTGGCTTATTTCCAAAGACAGTTAGGGAATTCATTTAAGACATTTCTAGCCATTCAGTCTCCCAAAAATTTCGGCAGTCAGTCAAGAAAAAGATTTCAAATTCAAAGGCTAATTTGTGCTAGAAATATATAAGATTATCTTTTCAAAATAGCACAACAGCAATCAAGCAAGCAAGAATTACCTGTGATAGAAAGAATCATTCACAGAAAACTGAAAGAAGAACACAACTCTGATACAATATCAGTCTTCTTCAGTTTTACTTCAGGACTTTCAAGAGACTACTACTCAATATCAGTCCAGAAAGCTTCTGAAGATATTCTTCAATCTGAAGACCTACACCCTGAGCAAAGCTCTCATTCTCCTGAACTCTTCTACATCTCAGGGGGAGCTTTGACAACAACAATAACCACTAGTCTTCTCAGAACTTTGAGAAAGAGAAGACAACATCTATTCTCTTTTAACTTTCCTGTACAAAGGGTTTTTAACTCCCTTCAAAAGTTATCTTTTGGTTGTCAAGTCTCCTGATCAATAGACTTGATTTGGTTTTTGGGCACCTGGTCAAAAGCTCAAAAGGTTGCTAGATCTCCCTTGAAATAGATCTTGCGGTGACAGGGCACATAAGCAAAAACCTGTGGTGGCAGGGTACCTGATCAAAACTTGTTAGTGGATTCCTACCAGGGTGGTAGAAGAGTAGATGTACTCAAGTTTAGGGAACCACTATAAAATCTTTGTGTCGTCTGGATTGCTCTATTCTTTTTATTCTGTGTGTTGTGATTGTCTTTGTTTTTATTTCTCTTTATACATATAGATATCACTTATTTTAATTCTGCTATAAAAACTAATCAAAGTTTTTAAGATAATCTATTCACCCCCTCTAGAGTTAAGACAGATCTATCCCTCACTTTTAATTGGTATCATAGGGTGGTTATTTGGTTTCACAGGCTAACACCTGAACCAAAAGATCTTTGATAGATCTTATTATCTCTAGTCTCTTTTTATATCATGGCACAAAATAAGGAATACTCAAGCACCAGACCTCCAGTGTGCAACCTTAATAAGTTTGCACTTTGGAAGGCAAGGATTAGGTTATATATGAATTCAATTGATGAAGATATCTACAATTCTATTTTGACAGGTCCCCCACTTCCAGTGACCACTACTTCAAGTACAAGTGCAGTGCCATCACCTGAGTGGACTGAAGCACAGAAGAAAGCCAAGATTATTGATGCTAAGGCAATGAATATTCTGGCCCAAACTATGTCTGATGACACATTCCAGAAGGTTGCAGAATGCACATCAACAAAGGCCATTTGGGATTCTCTCAACCAAATGGTAGCAGGATTAACAGACTCTTCTACAACTTGACTTTCTAAGTTATAGATCCTATAGAACTTACTATGATTGTTGTACCCAACAAAAATCTCATCATAGGACTTGATAGCAAAATTGGTCATATAGGACTTCCCATTATTCAGCACATAGCATTTTCTACCAAAGATTCTGAGATAGGTTAGATTGGGCTTTCTGCCCTTCATAATCTCATAGGGAGTCTTCTTGTGGCTCTTGGTGATAGAGGCTCTGTTAAGGACATGACATGCAGTATTAACTGCCTCAGCCCAAAAATATTATGGGAGAGATATGTCACTTAGCAAGGTCCTACAAGCCTCTATGAGAGTTCTATTCTTCCTCTCAGTAATCCCATTTTGTTGGGGTGTTCTTAAGAAGAAAATTCTTGATGAATTCCCTGCTCTTCACAGAACCTTGTCATGCATTCAGTCTGGAATTCAGTCCCATGGTCACTTCTGATTTTGACCACAGTACTGTCCAGCTAATTCTGAATTTGCTTGACAAATGTTTTGAAGATATTAGGGGTTTCAGATTTTTTCTTAAGAAAGAAAACCCAAGCAAACCTAGAATAATCATCAACCACCATAAGGGTGTAGACTTTCCTACCTAGATTATGAACTGACATAGGACCAAACAAGTCCATATGCAGGAGGTATAAACTCCTCACAGAGTCTTTGGTCCCAATGCTTTTGAAGGAAGCTTTGGTCTTCTTGCCCTTTTGGCATGCTGAGCAAATGCCTTCCTTGGTGCATTTCATCTTAGGACCATTCCTAACAAGCTCTTCACTAGAGAGCTTACCAATGGTCTTATAGTTCAAATGATCTAGCCTCTTGTGTCATTGGACACAGTATGATACTTTCTCATTTGTAACTAGGCATATAGGAGAGTCTTTATTAAGACATAGAAAGTTTAAGCAACAAACATTTCCACTCCTAGTGTCTATCAAGATGACCTCTTGGTCACTTGACCTCTTAATTTGGCGTTGATCTTTATGGAATGCAATGACATAGCCAAGATCATAGAGTTGGCTTATGCTTATCAGGTTGTGTTGTAACCCTTCAACATAAGCAACTTTTGAGATGGTGACTATATAGTAATCTTACCATAGCCTTTTGTCACTCCTCTATCTGAACCACCAAATATTACTTTGGTTCCATCTTTCACTGGAGTGTACTCCTTTAGATTGCTCCTTGTTTCAGTCAAGTATTTGGAATAACCACTGTCCAAGTACCATATAGTGGTATGGGCACTTAGACTAACCTGCATCACACAGTTTTTCTTACCTTAGGACCTCAATAATTATTGGTTCCTAGGTTCTGATTTGCCTGAAAAAGAAAATGTATTCCTGCAAATTTTCTGACAGGAGGACTAATACTAGCTCTCGGCACAGTAGGATTGTGCCAACAATCTAAGGCAAAATGCCCACTTTCCCATAGCACCAACACTCATGAATGTTATATCTTCTTTTCTAAGCAGGTCCTGCAGTTGGGTTAACTACTAACTATATAGAAGGAAGAGGTGCAACGGCCTTCTTCAAGTTCCTTTCATCAAGGATCTGACTGAAGGCGAGTCTTTCAGCAGACTTTCTTGGCTTGCTCTTAATGTTATTTACATCAGTCTTCTTTGCAGATGACATGCTATTTATAGCATCAGGGATAGCCAGATATGGCATATTGATAAACTTACCCTTGGTCTGAGTCTTTGCTGGAAGGTCTTGAGTGAAGGCCACTGCCTTATTCTTGAGAATGGGGGTTGGGGTACCAAAGATAAATGGTCTATGATGGGCCATTTGAATTTTCTCATGGGGAGCCTTAAAGGCACTCATTCCCCTATTATACCTTCCACTATAGTTATGAACATCTTTGTTCACACTAGTGGATCTACCATTTATCCAGTGACCATAGATGCTCTCTTGGTCATGCCTATTTGAAGGTAATAGAACTTTCTTTAAGGGAATGGGAGGCTTGGATACAAGAGGCTAAATTGGAGCTTTGCCTTTCCCTTTAGAATAAGCAACTCTTGTGCTTCCCTTGAATCCCAACCCCTTCTTACCCTTATGAGAGGAGGAGTCTATCAAGGGCAACACAGTACTTAGCTTAAAGTAACTAACCACTATCCTTTTCTCCCTCTAGAGGTACTCTTTAAGATACCTAATGAGACTTTCCTTGTATCTAATGGTCCCAGTCTTGATGATTGTGATGTTTTTAGTTGGCTAACTTCCCTTATCTTCTGCTCCAGTAAGGAAGCTGACTCAGACTGTAGGGAAGCAGCAAACTATAGGGAGGTGATTTCCCCAGCTTGCTTCTTGGCTAGCTTCTTGCACCTTTTGAAGGCATTCAGAAGGGAACCATACTTATCAATCAGTTGATTGATATCTTCCTTAGATTCTGATCACTCTTCACCACTGGATGAGGGTTCACTAGAATTGTGACTTATCTCATATTCTGATTCAGAAGATGAGCTAGATAGAGAGTGTACCTTTGTTGGACTAAGCTAATCCTGGCTGGATTCTTCATCTGACATTACCATCAACCTACAAAAGCTGTAGGCATCTTCATCCTCATCATCCTCCTCTGATTCACTTTTTGAATGTGATAGAGGGGCCTTATTACCTATCCTGAAATCAGGATAGTCCTCAGCTTCATCTGTAATAACAGTCAGCAACCCAATGAAGGCTTCTTCTTCATCAGACTCTGAGGAAGATGAGTCAGACTGACTCCAGCTCTTCTTCCTCATTGCAATGAAGGACTTTTCCTTCTTTCCCTTATGTTGGTGGACCTTTTTCTCGCCAGCCTCTCTTCTCTTTACTAGGCAGTCAACAATCACATGCCTAGGTTTATTGCAGCAATAGCAAAACACTTTAGAGGAAATATGTTTACTAGTTTTTGAATCATACTTGTCTCCCTTGGAGTGATTCTTCCTGTGATGAGAGGAGTAGGAAAGTATGCTCCTCCACTGTTTCTTCATCAACTTCTGAAACTTCCTGGAGAAGGCAGCAAAGTCTTCATCAGACATGCTGTTGTCTGATGAGCTTGGCCCTATTCTGTCTGAATAAGTAGGCCTCCTTGGAGGAGAGGCAATCCTCTCCTTGTTCTTCTTGGTGCTCTCTGCTCTAAAGGCCAAAGACTTTTCCTTAGCCTAGGATTTGCTGATGGTCTCCTCAACTTTCCTAGCAGCCAGCTGCATCTCATAAGAGAGCAGCTTTCTAAAGAGAGTATGAGGGAGAGTATTAGCAAGCTTTACCACCTCTCTGATGACGCAAATCTTGGTGTCACAGTCTCTAGTTAGAGACCTTAAGAACTTGTCATTAATCTCATAATGGCTGAAGATCCTCCCATAAGTCCTCAGGTCATTTACTATTCTGAAAAATCTTTCATAGCAATCAACTATGCTCTCTTTCTTGGACTGCCTGAAAGCCTCATACTCCTTGTTAAGCATGGACTTCCTGTCATCACATACCTCTTCAGTTCCTTCCATGTAGACCACCAGAGTGTCCCACGTCTCCTTGGATGTTCTGTAATGGACAAGGTTTTAGAAAGTAGAATCATCTATGATACTAACTATTATGTTCTGTTCTCTCTTGTCAATTATAGCCAATATGATCTCTTCCTTGGTCATCTTTGAATACTTCTTTGGTGCCTGGACTGTTGCATCCAAATCTAAGACTTTTATAGGGATGAAAGGTACCTCTTAGACTGACCTTCTCGGGAACTATAAGAATGTTTCTCGAGAACTAGTCTCGGCTTCTCGAGAACTAGGTGAACTTCTTCGAGTTCTGCTAACTCTACTTCTCGAGAACTATCATTGACTTCTCGAGAAGTGGACTTAGAGAAATTTTGGACTTTTTAAATTTTCTCTTCTCTTCAATAATCCAATCTTCATTCCATGATCCAAGTGTTTGAATATTAAGTGTATCCTAATTGAGAGGCTACACATGAGTCAACACCTTGGATCACACAGTGAGGGATTATACTGTATGGTCCTGTGTTCATGACCCACTGTAGACTGACATTGGTCTACACTTAGTAATGGTGATCTGCAAACACACAAATAAACAAGGATATCAAATACAACTTAATTCATCTTAGTTCAAGGGTGACTTCATGCAAATCTGGGTTATTGTGGATGCAATACCCAACAATCTCCCCCTATTTGTAGAAGTCAAACCCTCTACACTAAGGTGAATTATACCAATAAAGAAAGAACTGTAAATGAAGAATAGAATTCAAGTGCAAGAAAGAAAAATTAAACACACAATTAGCAAAACTAGAAATTGTATATATATAATGTTTTAGATTTCCAATTCAACATTCATTTCATCCATAGTATCAAAAACAAATATACAAAGAAAATCATTCCTAGCTCTAATGCTGCCTGTCTTGCTTCTCTTGCTGTCTCCTCTGATAGCTGAAAAGCTTTGGGTAGTATCTTGGAGGTTTTGGAGGAGCCTTAGGATTATTCTTGCCATACTCTCTATCATATATCCTTCTTTTAGTCATGGACTTCTCATAAAGTTCCCACTCAGAGGAGCTGTAGGGGAGATTCCTGTTTTCATTATAGTCCATTACTAGCTTGAGAGTATCAAGAATCAATGCTTTGGAGGTAGGACTTCAGACTTCAGCAAATTATTGTGCTTTCCTTTTCTCTGAATCTGTCTTGGGAGCACTTTTTCTAGCAGAGGGGCCTTCCCCATACTTCCTTTTCTTATAGGTGTGGATTTCAGGTAAATCCTGAGGAATCACATCATCATCCCATACTTGGTCATAAGAAGCAGGAGGAGGATTCTGATCTTCTAGCCTTGGAGAAAAACAGGGCATCTGAGGTTGTTGCATCTGAGTTGGCATCTGACTGGACTGTCCTTTAGCAAGAGGGTTCAGGTTATGAGGAATGACATTAGGATCAACTTGAAATTCAGGGAATATTTGGTTGTGCATCCAAACTGAGGTGTCATAAGTATGAAATTTCACAGATTGAATTTGCTCTAAAATATTCTTATTAATTTCACTTATCTTATCAGACCAAGCTGTGTTTGCAGCAGCAGTAAACTTATCCACATGTTCTTTCACCAGGCTCTTCCCTTTTTTGAATTCTACACATAGCTTTCCTATGACATCTTCCTTGAAGGTTCCCACTTCTTCACAAATTTTCATAACATGTTCTTGGGCTTTCTTCTCTAACTGGATCTGGTTGTTGGCAAGAGTTATAGATTGTTCCATTACCTGACCAACACTAGTAATGGTGTGGTCTATAGCTTTTCCACCAATCCGAAATAGTTCTTTGAGGGAGTCTGTGTTGTGCTGGATTTCTGCAAATCCTCTGCTCATCTCTTTTTCTAGAGTAGTGACTTTGTCTTGGACCACTTTCAGAGAATCATCAAAATATTTTCTCTGGTCAGCCAACATAACTTCAATCTTACTTAGTATATCTGAATTGATAGGGGCAGCAACAGCAGTAATAGTAGGAGGAGGTGCAGACCATGGGGGAATCTCATCAACCACTACAGAACTTTTGGCTCTGACAGTATGAGTGACTGCATCTCCTTCTTCATCAAGGAAGGTGGGCATGGAGAAAAAAGTCTCCTTAGAGGAGCTTCAACAGGCTCTGGAGAAATTCTATCTTCATCAGAAAGAAGAATAGTATTGGTAGATCTTTCTTAGCAGATGGGGATTGAGCAGTTTGAGACTTGGGTGATGGTATTGGAGATTGAGTATGTGCTGGTGATGGAGATGGAACTGGAGATGGATAAGGAACTGGAGTTTTGATAGGACTTCTGACTAGAGATGCAGCTGGAGTTGTGATTGGAGATTGAGCTGGAGGAGGAGAGGGGATTCTGTCAACTGGAATAGAGGAAGCAGGCTCCCCCTCAGGTGCTGCACCAGATGGTTCAGCAAATTGATGAGAGGAGGGAGATGGGGTCCTGACCTCTGAAGTAGGGGCTGCATGCTCTTTAACAATCTGCTTGGGGTTCTTCAGCTTTAACTCCCACCTTTAAATAGAAGCTAAGGAAATCTTCTTCAAGTGATGAATAGGTGTACCTCTGGAAGTCTTGAAGACAACTGGATCAATCTCATGCAACATCAAGGAGATTATCCTGGCAAATTTTGGTTCTTGAATGCTATCCCTGATCATGTCAAAGATCATCATCCCATAGGGAAATTTCTTCCTGCAGACTATGACAGCCATTACATCAAATAGAACATTGGTAATGAATCAAACAGACCCTGTTCTTCTCTATATGATCTTTCCAATAATATCTACCAAGAGCTTGCTAACATCATTCAAGGCTTTCCTCCTGAGATAGGTGATGTCTACTGGTACTCCACAAAAATGATATGTTCTATCAGTATCTTCCCTTGTAATTTCATCTTCATCATCTCCAATCGGCAATCTTAGAAGTTTTGACACAATGGTCGGGCTTAGCTTGATCTTAACTCCCTTTACCTTTGATTTAAGAATAGTATTATTCCTCCTGACTTTGGCATTCTGATAAAATTCTTCTACCTCTGGGAAGAGGATTTTACAAGGTTCTTGGAGAACAAAGTTGAGACCTGTGCTGTCGAGAAGAAGGAGAAGGTTCTTGAAGTCATCGGAAAGATCGGCAATCCCGACCACCACTAACTCACTTCCAACTCCTATCCTGGATTGCTGTGCCATTGATTCTGAAGACGACGACGAATGGAGAACGAGAGAACGGCAGTGTCGAAGCTCTGAGTCGGTGGAAGACGAAGAGTTTTCGAGAGAGACAGATTTGAAATGTCGGTTGAAATGTGATTCTAAAGTTATATATACATATATAACTCTAGTTATGATAATTAAGTGTCTAATCAATCTAAGTTAATCCTTTTAATAAAGCGAAAATAAGTTGGTTTGCGAAAAGAAATGAATAGAATTCGAAAAGAGACGGGGCATTTCTCGAGAGGTAGGGTTAGTTCTCGAGAAGTATAATAACAGTTCTCGAGAAGTATAAGCCTTGTTTTCGAGAACTTTCAGTACTTCTCGAGAGACAGATTTGTAGTTCTCGAGAAGTAGACTTGAGGTTTTCGAGAACTAGTTCTATACTTTTCGAGAAGTGATAATAGTTCTCGAGAACTACCTTGCACTTGAGAAATTTCTGACCTTTTTGAAGTGTCCTCGATTCTTGAGCTTTGAGGTGATCCACTTTTGTCTATCCTTCTCTGTTCAGCAACCCAAGTTCAGTTTTGAAGAAATTGAACTTGGTCTCGTCCAACGGCTTTGTGAAAATGTCTACAACTTGTTGATCTGTTGGCACGTACTGTAGTTCCACATCCCCTTGCTCCACATGCTCCCGGATGAAGTGATATCTGAGCTCGATGTGCTTTGTTCGATTGTGCGAGACTGGGTTGTTTGCAATTGCTATTGCGCTGGAGGAGTCGCAAAACAACGGAATGTCTTTAACCTTCATATTATAATCTTCTTGCTGGTTCATTAGCCAAAGCAATTGTGCACAACAACTGCCGGCATAAATATATTCTGACTCTGTCGTTGAGATTGCGACACAATTTTGCTTTTTGCTGCTCCATGAGATAAGCCTTCTTCCAAGGAACTGACACGTCCCAGAAGTGCTTTTTCTGTCATCTTTGCTACCTGCAAAGTCTGCATCTGAAAAACCAATTAGCTCGCTGTCATTATTTCTTGAGTACCATAAGCCGAGATTTGGTGTACCTTTAAGGTATCTCAAGATCCGCTTTGCAACAGTATAGTGAGATTCCTTACAGTTCACTTGGAATCTAGCACAGACACATGTAGAGAATATTATGTCTGGTCTACTCGCAGTAAGGTAGAGCAAGGATCCAACTATGCTTTTGTATTTGGTTTCATCAAAAGGTTTCCCTTTCTCATCCTTGTCCAGAGACATAGCTGAGGCCATTGGAGTCCTCATAGAGGTTGCACTCTCCATTCTGAATTTCTTAATCAACTCCTTGGTGAACTTCGTCTGTGAGATGAAAATTCCATCTTCAGATTGTTTCACCTGAATTCCTAAGAAATACTTCAGCTCTCCCATACTACTCATTTCAAACTTCCCTTGCATAAGTTTAGAAAACTTTTTGTAGAGGTTGTCGTATGTAGAACCAAAAATAATGTCATCGACAAAGATTTGCACTAGCAAAATCTTGCCTTTAATTTCCCTAAGAAATAATGTCTTATCTATCTTTCCCCTTATGAACTTGTTCTCGAGGAGAAAGGTAGATAGCGTTTCGTACCAAGCTCGAGGAGCTTGTTTCAAACCGTACAATGCTTTCGATAATAAATAAACATACTCAGGAAAGTTAGGATCAACAAAACCTGGGGGCTGTTTCACGTACACTTCTTCCTTTATGTCACCATTAAGGAAGGCGAATTTCACGTCCATTTGATAGACAGTGAAGCCCTTCAGTACAACATAAGCCAGGAACAGTCTGATGGCCTCTAGCCTTGCCACTAGAGCGTATGTTTGGTCGAAGTCGATTCCTTCTTCTTGACAATATCCTTTGGCGACGAGTCTGGCCTTGTTCTTTATGATTGTCCCATCCTCGACAAATTTGTTCCTGTAGACCCACTTCGTTCCGATGACATTCTTACCTTTGGGTTTAGGAACTAGTTTCCAAACTTTGCATCACTTGAACTGGTTCAGTTCTTCTTCCATGGCTAAGATCCATGATGCGTCTGAGTTTGCTTCCTCAAACTTCTTTGGTTCAACCTGTGAGAGAAAACTGAAGTATAAATTCTCGTTAGTTGTACCTCGACGAGTTCTGACACCATCCCGGGGATCTCCTATGATCTGGTCCAATGGGTGATCCTTCAGATGTCTGAGCTCTAGATTTCTAGCATCTGGAACTTCTTCAGCCACTAGAGTGACTTCATCAAGTTGGATGTTTTCTTCATCTTGATCATTCGCCTCTCCAATGGGGGTTGGAGTAGTGATCTTGATGAACTTTTCTCTTTCACCTCCAGTTGGTTCATCTAAGCTGATTTCTTTAAGCCTTGTACCTGCATCTTCAACAAGCACACTAGACGATTTACTTTGCAGCAGGCTCGTCTCATCAAATACAACATGTATGGATTCCTCTACAACCAGAGTTTTTCTATTGAAAATCCATTATGCCTTACTATGGCTACTATAACCTACAAAAATACCTTCAAAACTTTTCTCACTAAACTTGGTAGTATGATACTTACCATTGTTAAGCACGAAGCATTTACAGCCAAAAATTCTAAAATATGAAATAGTTGGTTTCCTGCCTTTTAGAAGTTCGTAAAGTGTCTTATCATGATTCTTATTGATGAGTGCTCGATTTTGCACGTGGCATGTAGTATTGATGGCTTCAGCCCAGAAATACTCCGGTAGTGAAGCATCACTCAACATAGTTCTGCAGGCCTCTATGAGTGTTCTGTTCCTTCTCTCAGCTACTCCATTTTGCTATGGAGTGCGAGGAGAGGAAAACTCCTGAAAGATACCTAGGCTTTCATAGAATTTTGTCATGGCCCCAGATTTGAACTTGGTTCCATTGTCACTTCTGATTTTGACTACGGAACAGTTGTATTCATTCTAGACCTGCCTGACAAAATTAGTAAAGATGTCGAAGGTATCTGACTAGTGTTTCAGAAAGAACACCCACGCAAAGCGCGAGTAGTCATCAACAATAACCAATGTATATTCCTTACCTCCCAAGCTTCTAATTTGTAGTGGACCAAACAAGTCCATATGCAGTAGATGTAGATATCTATTAGAATTTTTGCCAATAACGCTTTTAAAGGTAGCCCTTGTTTGCTTGCCTTTAACACATGCATGACAAGGTCTATCTTTGACGTACTTGACATTCGAGGCATCACGTACTAAGTTTTGGGAGAATAATTTATTAATAGTTTTGAAATTAATATGTGCTAACCTCTTGTATCATTGGTCATCAAGAGACGCACTATCTTTTGTCAAAAGACACACTGGTGTAGAAGAATCTATACAAATGAAATTTAAGCAAAATATATTCGTGTTTCGAGTGCCAGATAGAATCGTTTCCATATTGTCAATATACTTTATCAGGCACTTATCAGCGTGGAATTCAACTATGTATCCTTTGTCGCATAGTTGGCTTATGCTTATAAGATTGTGTTCCAATCCCTCAACATACGCTACATCCGAAAAGGATACACTACTGTTAGTGATCATACCGTAGCCTTTAGTTATCCCGCGGTCTGAACCTCCAAAGATGACCTTTGGTCCGTTCAACACTGGAGAATAATTTTGAAGTAGGCTTCTTGTCCCGGTCATGTGCCAAGAGCATCCACTGTCCAAATACCAGATTGGCATTTTGGTGGCCTTTAGACATCCCTGCAATCATAATCAGTTTGCCTTAGGAACCCAAACGTGTTTTGGTCCTTGGTCTCGTGTTAGAACACTCCCCCTACGAGGATTAGCATCATGAGTGGTCATTCTCATGTTGCCAACTTGAGGAGTTGCAAAATTTCTTGGATTAAACCAACAATCGATGGCAAAATGACCAATTCTGCCACAGCACCAACAGTCGAACCTGTTGTATCTTTGCCTTAGGAACTCCTGCTTGACCTTCTAGGATACTGGTCCAGCAGAGGTAGCATTCTTGGAGGAAGAAGCTTCATGATGATGACAATTACATGATTTCTTCTCCATCACAGGCTTTTCTACAATGATTTTTTACTTTTGGCGCTTTCTTGAAGTTATGACCATGATCATAAGGGTCATAGTCCTGAAGAATGACTTCTTCATAAGGTGCCTTAAAGACACTCTCACCAAAGTTTCTAGGGCGAGTCCATCCTTGGTAATGAGACTTTGGCTCTACATAAGTAGGCCTAGTCAAGTGGCCGTAGGATGAGTCAAGCTCAAACTCATTTGTTGGAAATATGACTTTCTTAAAAACAGTCTGATCTTGAGGGGCTTTCCCCTTTGCTTTGTCCAAGGCCTTCTTGGTGGACTTATTCCTTCTCTGAGCCTTATTCCTCCTAGAAGATTTACTAGGAGCTCCTACATGGCCTAGCCTAGCACCCTTGGCCTGAGCAGAAAACTCAGCAATAAGAGGAAGAACTACCTTTGGATTAGAGAAACCCTCAACAAGTTTCTTTTCGGCTTCTAGTAAGTCTTCCAATCCCTTGATGATTTCATCCTTCAGATCAAGGTGCTTGATAGCCTTGTTGAACTCGTCAACAACATTATCTAAGTCTTCTCTGAGTGAATCCATCTTAACGACTTCTTCTCTCAGAGAGCTTTCTATGGCATTTAGAGACTTAATCTCTTTTGCCTGAGTTTTCACGAACTTTTGACATTTGTCGTAAGCCATGGTCAACTCCTTATACTAGGCCATGAGTTCAGACTCATTGTCAAAGGAGCTGTCCTCATGATCATGCTCAGAAACTTCAGATTCTGAAAGATGGGTGTGAGATTTTACCTCCCTAGTGAACTGGGGCTCTTGTTCATCATCTGATTGAGCCATAAGTCTAAAGTAGGCTTCCTCTTCTTCACTTGACTCAGATGAGTCAGAGTCACTAAGAGTCTTGCCATTCTTGGCTATCAGGCTCTTCTCTGTCCTCTTCTTGCTGTACGAGGACTTCTTTTCGTCTCTCCTGCCACCCTCCTTCTTCTTGTGGGGGCAGTCAGCTATGACGTGACTTGGCTTGTTATAATAGTAGCAAACTATGCCAGTCAAAATATGTTTGTTCGGTTTGGAACCATACCTATCGTGGCTGCTTGGGCCTTTTCTGTGTTGATCACTGTCATGTCGTGATCTTCTGTGAGAGGCATCCTTGCCCTTCCATTGCTTTTTATTATTCACAAATTTCTTGAACTACCGTGAGAGTAAGGAGAACTCTCCTTCAGATAGCTCAGATCCCGAGGTACTTGGCTTCGAGTTTTCTTCTTCACTAACTTCTTGTGCTGGGGCTGGAGAGATAGCCTTTGACTTCCTGGAGGTGTCTGCCTTTAGAGCAACAGACTTCTCTTTGGATGCAGACCTGCTCTTCTCTTCTTCAGCTTTTCTTGTGTTGAGTTGAAGCTCATATGACATCAGCTTCCCGAAGAGATTCTGAGGATCTGTCTCAGCTAGCTTTCCAAATTCCCTGATGGCACAGACCTTATTATCCCATTCCTTGGTTAAGGATCTTAGGAACTTGTCATTCAGTTCTCCGTTGGTGAAGACTCGGCCATATACTCTGAGGCCGTTAACTATCTTGAAAAAGTTCTCAAATGTATCTACAATGGTATCCTTTGGCCCTTGCCTGAAGGCTTCGTACTTCTGGTTCAATAGGGATCTTCTATCATCCCTCACTTCTTCTGTACCTTCCATCAGAGTGATGAGAGACTGCCACATCTCCTTAGCAGATTGGCAGTGAATCAGATTCTACAGCATAGAGTCATTGACTGCACTTGCTATTATATTTTTAGCTTTCTTATCCAGAGAGACAAGTGCAATCTCGTCCTTATCCAGATCCATCAATTTCTTTGGAACCTTCTTGATTGGATCTATAGTGGAGATGGTCATGGGCATGTAAGGACCTTCTTCAACAATCATGAAGATTCGGGGATCCACTGCTTCCATGAAAAATTTAATTCTCTCTTTCCACGTGGGAAAGTTATTCTTTGTGCACAGGGGAAGCTTGGCAAAATCTTTAGCCTTGTCCATTGCTTGAAAATTCTCAAAGACAACTTAGAGAGGAAATTGATCAAGGTGTTTACCTTTTAACGACCAACCTCCCTCTGATTCCAATTGAAAGTGTTAAGTTGTCTACATAAATCACCTAGAGGGGGGTGAATAGGTGAATTGTGCGTCTATTTGCGGAATAAAAATTTAAAAGAACTTGCACAAGCAATCAAGCAATCACAGATGACAAGAAGATTTATAGTGGTTCCCCAACCTTGGGTACGTCCACTTTCCCTCACCGATCTAGTAAATCACTAGATCTTGCTACTCCACTATCTCGGATTTAAAACCAATCCTACGCCTCGAAAACAAGTTCCTACAATCTCGATCCAAAGGGATCTACACTCGGAAGATGAAAACTTCCTACAACTCGGAGAATAACGCTCCTACACTCGGAGAATAATATCCTACAAAATTACAAAGAGATTTGAAATACAAACAAAGATTTGTCTCAGATTTGGAAAAATTTGACTCTAGGTCTTCTTCTGAACTTGACGGCTTTTTCAGAATTTATTGAAAAAGAACCTCTGTAAATCTGATCTGAGAAACTGAGGACCTACTTGATCAAGGAGAAGATGAAGATTCCTTGAACAACAAGTCTAACTTGATCGAAAACAGTCGTGTCGATCTTCACGTTGAGCGGCGACAACGGCTTCTGAAAGTTTTTTTCTTGGAGAGAGACGGCTGATTCAGAATAATAGACAGTCCGGATTTCCGCTTAGGGTTAGTCTTGATGAAAATACATTATATAGGATTTCCCCTAATGGTTAGAATTGACATTAATGACGACACATGGACCAATCACGATGTCTCATTTGAAAATCCCATCGATCTGGACTTAAATAAATTTTCTAAAAAATTTGACAGCAGTTCTCGAGAAGTATGAATGAGTTCTCGAGAACAGGCCGACTTCTCGAGAACTAGACTGTCTGGACTAAAGTTAGTACTCGAGAAAAAAAGGGCTGAAGCTTCTCAAGAACTAACTAGACTTCTCGAGAACCATTACTCGAAAGCCAAACCGTATACTCGAGAACTATGCAGACTTCTCGAGAACTAGAGACTAAGTTCTCGAGAACTATGATGGACTTCTCGAGAGAGGGACTCTGAATAATTTTTGCGATTGTCTCTGATTACTCAAGAAATATAAGCTGGTACTTTTCGAGAACCAAGACTGACCTTCTCGAGAACTATAAGAATATTTCTCGAGAACTAGTCTTGGCTTCTTGAGAACAAGGTGAACTTCTCTAGTTTTGCTAACTCTACTTCTCGAGAACTATCATAGACTTCTCAAGAAGTGGACTTAGAGAAATTTTGGACTTTTTCAATTTTCTATTCTCTTTAAGAATCCAATCATCATTCCATGATCCAAGTGTTTGAATATGAAGTGTATCCCAATTGAGAGGCTACACATGAGTCAACACCTTGGATCACACAGTGAGGGATTACACTGTATGGTCCTGTGTTCATGACCCACTGTAGACTGACATTGGTCTACACTTAGCAATGGTGATCTGCAAACACACAACTAAACAAGGATATCAAATACAACTTAATTCATCTAAGTTCAAGGGTGACTTCATGCAAATCTGGGTTATTGTGGATGCAATACCCAACAAAAGGCCCTACCACTCAGAGAGAATGACTCTCCTACCTCAGGCAAATTGCCCTACCTCAGATCCACACAGGATCCTACCTCAGATCAACAAATGATCATACACTCAGCCTTTATAAAATAGGCCTATAACTCAGATCCAAAGGATCCTACAGAAAAGAAAGAGTTTTTGTTGATTTGACTCCAAAGAAATTTCTCTGATCCTTCTGCTTCCTGAGCTGAGAAAATCCCAACCCTAAGTTCTTCTCAGCAACATGAATGTTGATCTTCAAGAAACTGCTGCTTATGTTGGAAGTAACTCAGAAACACAAGTTTTTGATCTTGTTGTTGAATACAGAGGAGTAGACAGTTCTTTCTATTCTTCAAACAGCTAACCTTAACTACAAAAATTTGAATGCTCTACTTCTTCTTTCTCAGAAAACTCTTCTGAACTTGTTGTAGCAGGTGAAGATCGCTACAGCTAACTATATGAACTTTTAGATCTACACTGTGAACTTTGTTCTCTAGGCTCTACAACTTTGGCGAGAGGAAGAAGTTGAAGTTGCGCCTCTTTGCGAACAGATAAAATCCTAAAAGTTGGTTTGCATCCGCAGATCTTATTCCTTTTATCTTCCGCCATATAATAGCTTTTTGACGCATGGGCTCACTTTGATTTGCACACTGCAATCTCGCTTTTGCATTAAATGCAGCATGGAATGCAAGTGGCGTCATTGTCGCACATTGTAGCTTTCCTGCAATAATTTGAAACTTTGCTGACTCATGCTGACGCCAGCATCTGTAGAATTAGCCAAATTCTCAGTTTCATCCCAGGCATTGAGTGCGTTGAGTGAATGGCCTTCACTCAGCGCAAAAACCCTTAGTCAGATAATCTGTACTTCCAGGTGTTGAGTGCGTTGAGTGAATAGCCTTCACTCAACGCTTTTTTACTTAGACAATATTTTTGTTGTTTAGGCATTGAGTGCGTTGAGTGAGCCTTCATCACTCAATGCCATCTTGACTTAGCCAATACTTCTGCGTTGCCAGGCATTGAGTGCGTTGAGTGAATATTCATAAATCAACGCCCCTGGACTTAACTGCTTCTCTGAATGCCTGCCATCTTTCTGAGGCGTTGAGTGAACTTGCTTCACTCAACGCTTCTGTACTTAGCCAATCTTCTTGATGAGTTTGCGTTGAGTGAGCTATCCTCACTCAATGCCTCTGGACTTAGATGGATTTTTCTGTTTATCTTCTTAAGCTTTTATTGAATACTGTCATGTTGACGCTTTCTTTTTTGGGCATTGAGTGAGCTATCCTCACTCAATGCTTCTGGACTTAGCCAGAATTCTTGATAAATCTTCAACAGTGTTGATTGCTTGAGTTTGATTCAATGCTTCTTTCTTGAGGCATTGAGTGAGCTGTCCTCACTCAATGATTCTGGACTTGGTCAAATTTCTTCCTTGCCAATCTGAAGCTTTGACAGACTGAGCTTTACTCAATGCCTCTTGTTATATGGCATTGAGTGAACTGGCTTCACTCAATGTCTGTGGACTTAGCCGCAAATCTCCTTTGCAAACTATTGTGTTGTGACTGTCCATCTTTACTAAGCACTTTTTGGCATCTGACATTGAGTGAACTGACTTCACTCGATGCCTATGGACTTAGACGATTTTCGATCTTTTTTCCATCCTTACTTGACTTCTGGCGTTGAGTGAACTGGCTTCACTCAGCGCCTGTGGACTTGGATAGAATTCTGTCTCTCCACCTTTCTACCTTGTGACCACCTATCACAATCACTTAGAAAACCTATCTAAACTTGTTCTAAGGAACATCCTGCACATGATGAACTTGAACAACATCAAATACAATTATGCTATTAGTATTGATTGTGATGCCTCTTCAAATTTAGGGAACATTAAGGGAAATATTCCCAACAGTCTCAACGCACTCGACGCCTGAAGTTGTCTCCGCGCACTCGACATCTGGACACTTAGTCTCAGTGCACTCGATGCTTGGACACTTAGTCCAAACCTTCCTTGATATCCTGCAAGGGTCAATTCTGCCTGCAACACATATGCATGAAAAGACAATGATGATACCCTGAGTTCGATAAGCCAAACTTAAATTTGAAGGTGTTTAACTTGGCTTCATCTAGTAGCTTAGTGAAAATATTAGCCACTTGCCTGTCTGTGGGGACAAACTCAAGACTAATGTCTTCCCTTTCCACATGCTCTCTGATGAAATGATATCTAATCTCTATGTGCTTAGTCCTGCTATGAGACACATGATTCCTAGCTATCGAGATTGCACTAGAAGAATCACAAAACATTGGAGTTCTACTTAGCTGGAGATTGTAGTCTTGGAGTTGATACTAGATCAAAAGTAGCTGTGCATAGCAACTTCCAGCTGAGATATACTTTGATTCAGCTGTTGAGATGGCATCATTGGTTTGCTTCTTGCTCCTCCAAGATACTAGTCTTCTCCCTAAAAATTGACAGGTTCTAGATGTGCTTTTCCTATCTTCTCTACAACCTGCAAAATCTGCATCTGAATACCCAATTAGTTCAAAATCATTATTCATAGGGTACCATAAACCAAGATCAGGTGCGTCCTTGAGATATCTCAGAATTCTTTTTGCTACAGAATAATGAGACTCTTTAGGGATAGCCTGGTATCTAGCACAAACACAAGTAACATACATGATGTCTGGCCTACTAGCAGCCAAGTAGAGGAGGGAGCCAATTATGCCTCTATATAAGGTTTCATCAACAGGTTTCCCAGTCTCATCCTTGTCTATTGACACACTTGAGCCCATAGGATTTTTCATTATGGAGGCACTCTCCATTCCAAACTTCTTGATTAGCTCTTTGGTGAACTTAGCTTGAGAGATGAATATACCATCAATGGACTATCTAACTTGGAGGCCCAAGAAGTACTTGAGTTCACTCATGTTGCCCATCTCAAACTGCCCTTACATAAGTTTAGCAAACTTCTTGCAGATACCATCATCAGTAGACCCAAAAATTATGTCATCTATATAAATTTATACTAGAATGATCTTACCCTTGACTTTCCTAAGGAATAATATCTTGTTTATCTTTCCCCTTGAGAATTTGTTCTCAATGAGAAAGATAAACAGGGTTTCATACCATGCCCTAGGAGCTTGTTTCAACACATAAAAAGCTTTTCTTAGCTTATACACATAATTAGAAAAGTTAGAATTAACAAAACCTGAGTGTTGCTCAACATAGACCTCCTCTTTTAGGTCACCATTTAGGAAAGATGACTTAACATCTATTTGGTAGACCTTAAAACCTTTATGTGCAGCATATGCTAGGAATAGTCTTATTGCTTCCAATCTAGCAACTGGTGTAAAGGTTTGATCAAATTCAATACCTTCCTCTTTTCTGTATCCCTTAGCAACCAGTCTAGCTTCATTTTTGATGATAACATCATTCTCATCAAGTTTATTTCGATAAATCCACTTGGTTCCAATAATGTTATGTACATGTGGTCTGGGAACCAGCTTCCAGACTTTATATCTCTTGAAGGGGTTCAATTCTTATTGCATAGCCACAATCCAAAATGGATCTATGTTGGCATCTTCAAACCTCTTTGGCTCAACTTGAGACAGAAAGCTTGAATACATAGCAATGTTGAGGCTTCTGCTCCTTGTTGTAACACCTTGGCTTGCATCTCCTATGATTTAATCTCATGGATGATCCCTCAAATGCCTGATAACTACTGACATTCTATCTTCAACATCATGAATTTCAATGGCTGGATCCTGCTGGTCTTCACCTATGCCCTGTGTATTTGGAGCTTCTTCAGGAATGAGCACACCATCATCTTCCTCTTGGGAAGTAGGAGAAGTGTCCTTGATGGTTAGTTTATCCTACACCTGCAGATCTAGAGGATCTTAACAGCTCACTATTAATTATAGAAGATTCATCAAACACTACATTCACAGACCCTTCTACAACTTAGTTCTTCAAGTTGTAGACTCTATAAGCTTTGTTGCGGTTGTTGTACCCAACAAAATTTCCCTCATAGGATTTGGCAGCAAACTTAGTCAAGTAGGACTTCCCATTTTTGAGCACAAAACACTTGATTCCAAAGATCCCGAAGTAGGCAAGATTTGGTTTTCTGCCTTTCATATTCCCATATGGAGTCTTCTTGTGATACTTGTTGATAGAAGCTCTATTCAGTACATGACAAATAGTGTTTACTACCTCAGCCCAGAAGTACCTTGAGAGAGGAGTGTCATTGAGTAGTGTCCTGCCAGCTTCTATGTGAGTCATGTTCTTCCTCTCAGCAATTCCATTTTGCTGGGGTATTTTTGGAGAAGAAAACTCCTGAATAATGCCTTGCTCTCCACAGAATTTTGTCATGCCTTCAAACTGAAATTCAATACCATGGTCACTTCTAATTTTGACCATAGAGCTGTCCTTTTCATTTTGAACTTGCCTAATAGAGGTCATAAATATGTCAAGGGTTTCAGACTTTTTCTTAAAAAAGTAAACCCAAGAAAATCTGGAATAGTCATCAACTATCACAAGTGTGCAGACTTTCCTACCTAGACTATGAACTGACATAGGACCAAACACGTCCATATGCAAGAGATACAAACACCTCTCAGAATACTTGGCCCCAATGCTTTTAAAGGATGTCTTTGTATGCTTGCCCTTTTGGCATGCAGAACAAATGCCCTCTTTGGTGCATCTCAGATTGTGTTCATTTCTGACTAGACCTTCACTAAAGAGCTTGCTAATTATCTTGTAGTTTAAGTGAGCAAGCCTCTTGTATCATTGCACATAATAAGAGACTTTCTCATTTGCTACCAGACATACTGGTGAGTCTGTTCTTAAATATAAGAAGTTTAGATAATAAATATTTCCACTCCCAGTGCCTGTTAAAATGAACTCTTGGTCACTTGACCTTTTGATCACACCCATCCTTATGGAAGACAATGACATAACCAATATCACATAGTTGGCTTATACTAATCAGATTGTCTTGCAATCCTTCCACATAAGCTACCTTTATAATAGAGACTATGTTATTGGTGATCATATCATAGCCCTTGGTAACTCCTTTGTCTGAACCTCCAAAGATGACTTTTGGTACATTCCTCACTGGAGTATAATCCTTAAGATGTCTCCTTGTTCTAGTCATATGTTTGGAACATTCGCTGTCCGAGTACCATATTGGCATGTCTGGATACTTGGACTATCCAGCAAACACAGATTAGTTTACCTTAGGAACCCAAAAGGGATTGGTTCCTTTGTTCAAGTTAGCCTGAAACTGTCTATGTCTACCTGCAGCAACCCTAACAGGAAGACTCACCCTTACCCTTGGCACACTTGGGTTGTGCCAACAGTCAATGACAAAGTAACCCACCTTGCCACAACACCAACACTCATGAATATTGTATCTCCTCTTCTGAACATCCTTTGGTGTGTGTAAGTTATCTATAATTATCTATAGTTATCTATAGTTATCTATTCAAAGGGGAGAGCAACACCCTTCTTCATGTTTATTTCAACAAGAAATTAACTAAAGGTGAGACTGCTGTAGATGTACCTGGCTTACTCTGAATTTCACCAAAAAAAAGTCTTCTTTGCAGTTGACATGCTATTGATAGCATCAGCGACAACCAAGTGAGGCTTACTGACTGGTGTACCCTTAGTCAAGGTTTTTACTGAAGGAACTTGAGAATAGGCCATTGCCTTATCCTTGAAAATGGGGGTTGGAGCACCAAACACAAATGATCCATAATGGGCCATTTGGATTTCCTCATGAGCAGCCTTTAGTGCACTCAATCTCATGTCATTTCTCCTTTCATTGTAAGATACAATTGTATTCTTCCAAGATGAGTTTTTATTCTTCTAGTGACCATACATGTTGTACTGGTCATACCTTTTAGAAGGGAGTATTACCATCTGAAAGGTGGTCCGAGGCATAATTGGAGCCTTATATTTCCCTTTGGAATAGATAGCTCTATTATTCCACTTGAACCCCTATCCCCTTTTATCCTTTTGAGAGGTGAATGAGTCAATCAGTGGAAGAACTATTTTGGGATTAGAAAATTCAGCCACAAGCTTCGTCTCCTTGAGGAGCTTCTCTTTAAGATCCATGATGATCTTGTTCTTCTGGCTAATGGTGCCAATTTGGATAATTGAGATTGTTTTCAGTTGGCTTACTTCTCTCCTCATCTGAGCTAGTAAAGGTGCTGACTCATACTGCAGGGAAGCAGCTTGCTGAAGAGAGGAAATCTACTCAACTTGTCTCTTGACAAGCCTTTTGCTCTTCTTCAGAGCTTCCAGAATTACACTATACTTGCCAATCAATTGATTGACATCATCTTTAGATTCTAATCCATCATATCCATTGGATGAAGTGGATGCTTCAGAGTCTGAGCCAGACTCATAGACAGAGGGAGAGCTAGGGATAGAGTATACCTCATTAGTAATAAAATTGTCCTCATTATCTTCAGTTAGGGCCATGAGACTGAACTCATCATCCTCTTCAAAGTCACTGTCAACAGAGGATAGTGGGGCTCTTTGTAGGACTCCCCCTCTCAACCATTGACCTGGTCGGGCTGGAGGGGATCTTACTTGCCCAAGACATTCACTCAGTGCTCCTTAAGGGGTAACACCCCACACTACTGAGCACTAGTTGGCCTCCTTGCTCGGCTTGAATTAAAACATTCACATCACATCACAGTGTATTGCGGAAGCATTAACAGGAGACCACAACAAATATATATAATAATATATATTTAATAGAAAATGCAAAAAACCGTAGCCACTTTTGTACATAGAGCCTGTAGACTATAATAGTAATACAACTAGCAACTCCTCTCTCTCAACTCTGCTCGCTAATACTCACATCTCGAAACTCGGGAGACGATGGGGGTGCATCTGCTCCGATAGTCCTAATAGCTGGAGCATCGTCCTGCAGTGACTGATCCCTATGGTGCTCCATCTCCTATGAATGGTTTTTAAGATAACCGTTAGTCATAAAGCTAAGTGAAATCAAATCTCCTCTCCGGATCCATATCCTGGGGACAAGCACACGCACCCAATAAAATAAGATTGCCGAAGCAAGAGAAGGTTAACACATCATTTTGTGAATAAGCTAGGAGCAAACAAAAGGTATAGCATGATATAACTGGACTAGCATCAGCAATATACATCAGTTATATTATAGGCTCTACTAGCATAATAGCGTAGTAGGTATTCAAACCTGAACGAACTTCGCAGGCCTTCAAGCCGCATACACATCGCAGGTATTCACAGCAACACACACACATCACAAGCATTCATAATCGCGCACATATCGAAGGCATTCACAACCACGCACAATACCCTATGTCAACATAGTATGGACCGCTTCTCTTCAAGCAGGGTAGCGAGCCCTGCGGGCCTCACCGATGTGGCCGTCGGTGATAGTGGCTAGTCCTGCCACTTCTGGGGTATTTTGTACCACAAAGCCCAGTCCCTAGCATACAATCACATGTACTCTTGGATGTGAGCGACATCCGATGATTCAATATTTTGGCCGACCAGTGGAGGAAACCCAACGGGGAAAAATATAACGGTCGGCCTCCCGTGGTACTCATCTCCCTATTGCCTTGAGTCGTCGAACTTTTTGCACCAGTACGATCAGTCTGCGAAAGTGATTGACCCGCCACAATTCACCGCAATTTACAAGCAATCAAATTTATCAATTTTACTAGCATGCACCGGGTCTATAACGGCATGCCCTACTATGCTTAAATAATTCAGGCAAACGACACTTGGCTCGACTTTTGACAAGGAGCATAGGAGCACTTTATTTTGGGATAATTTAGGGGGAGAATCTCAACTCCTGTTATCTCCAACTAAGGCTCAACCTATCAATTATCTGCCCATTAGTGCAGGACCTGTGCTTAAAATAGTAAATTGCAAAAACCAAAGTGCGGTAGTAGAAGCTGTTGTTAGTATAAGCTGCAGAATTGAAATGCTGCAATGAAAAAGTATCAGTATGAAATTGGAGTAGTACTGAACCGAAAGAACTGAACTGAAAGTAAGTATTGAAAGAGACTGGACCAGTACGAGACTGGAATAGTACTTAAAATAAATGAACTAAATTGAAAGTAAATAGTTATGACCAGTACAGTACTGGAGTACTTAAAAGAAATGAACTAAACTGAAAGTAAATAACCATGACCAGTACGGGACTGGAGTAATGAAAATAAAGTACTGAACTGAAATAAAATAAATGAACTTGACCAATACGAGACTTAAATAAAACATAAAGAAAATGGTTAGTAGTCCAATCACTCCATTCAGGAGGCTTCAGTTCCGTCTCCGTTCTTAGGAGGTTTTGTTTAGTTCCATTTTCGTTCTCAGGAGGTTTAGTTCAGTTCCATCTCCGTTCTCAGGAGGCTTAGTTTGGGTTTCACCCATTATTTAGGTCTGATAATAGTTCCATTGCACCCTTTATTGTTGTGGATTAATCAGACCTGGAGAATTTAAGGGTTACACTTTTATTATTTGTCAAGCATGTTTGCTCATATTTTCATTTTCCAAACTTGTCCAAGTTACTCGAGGGCTTTATAATGGATAAAGACGAGGCGCTCAGTAGTTCTACGAAACCTCAAAATACTCAAAGCTTGGCACTTTCCTCGATCACTCTCGTTGGTAAAATAATTTGAACTTATTATTGGACTAAAAGATGGTCTCGCGCTCTAATTTTCATTTCGAGAAAATCGGACGCATTGATTCTTAAGCGCGACCCTAGGCTTCCATTAAATTGGAAATATTCTAATTTTTATCCTAAGGTTCCCAAATTTTAATACAACCCTTCGGGAAGCATAAAATGAGCACACAATTTTTCTCAAAAAATTTTGATCAATTTTGGGCCTCTAATTGGGCTATTTAAAAATCATTTAGGTTCTTAAGAATACCAAAATGATTCCAAAAATTCTCAAACTTTTTGTGGAGAAAGCCCTTATCAAGGGGAACAACTTTCATGTTCAACAATTTTTCCCTAGGAGCCTATATTCTTTTATAAAAAAATATGCATGGTTCTGATTAAGAATTTGGTCTACACATAGCAGATCAAGGTTCATCCTGCGGCCAGGATCGCGCCAGACAGGAGTATTAGCCAGCTCTTCCCCATAGTGAATCAGCCGCGGATCTGTTGTGGGGGGCACAGAAGATGAGGAAGGGGAAAAAGAGGTTATCACCGCCATCCATCTCATCACCGGTATTTGGTGGAGTTTGTGTACAACAACAGCTACCAAGAGAGCATACAAATAATGCCCTTCGAGGCCCTATATGGTGGAAAATATCGCACGCTGTTGTCATGGTTGGAAACGGGTGAGGCAAGGTTGTATAAAAAGCAAGAGGTGGAAAGCGCCACTCTATTGGTACAAACCATTCGAGAGCGTTTGCTGATCGCTCAGGATAGACAAGATAAATACTACAATGCCAAGCATCGGAACGTGGAGTTCGCAGTTGGCGATTGAGTGTATTTGAAGATAAAGCCATTCAAGGGTGTTTCACGAGTACGACACTTGAAGAATCTGAGCCCGAGATACCTTGGACCATTTGAGATTCTGGAGCGGATCGGTGAAGCGGCTTATCGTCTAAGGATATTAGTGGAGTTGAGTGGTCTACACAACGTATTCCACATATTAGTGTTACGGAAGGCGGTGCAAGAGCCTTCGCAGGTGATCGCAGTTGATCAAGTACCGGTGGATGAAGGGTTAACAACAAGGTTCAAACCCATTTGTATTGAAGACTCTGAAGTCAAGCGACTTCGTAACAAGGAGATTTGGATGGTCAAAGTCCGTTGGGACAATTGCGACGGGAGGAGCTCTCATGGGAACGGGAGCAAACCATGCTTGAGGAGTACCCATAGTTATTCCACTCAGGTACCGATTTTGGTTTTCTGTATCTTTTCCTTTGGTAATTTCATGGACGAAATTTTTTTAAGAGAAAGAGAGTTGTAACGCCCCGAAACTCAAAAGAGCAACGGGTAGCATTTTTAGGAGTGTTTGGGCCTTGGTAAAGGTCACATGGCCTGGGACACGGGCGTGTCCCAGGGCCGTGTCAGGCGCGTGTTCGACGTCTCGCCGAGCACTCAACGATTTTCACTCAATGAGCGTTGAGTGAGGGCACACGGCCTGACACACGGGCGTGTCCGTGGTCGTGTCATTCTCGGGCAGTTTGCTGGATTGTACTGAGGGAGTTACACGGCCTGGGATACGGGCGTATCCCAAGGCGTGTCTAGCACACGGCATGTGACACGGGTGTATCACATGACCGTATCATGCTCAGGACGTTTTTGGTCCTGTGTCGTTTGGGTACACATGCCGTGACACGGGCTTTGATACGGGCGTGTCACTTGGGACACCGACGTGTCCCAAGCCGTGTCACAGGCAATGTGCTGGTCAGGATTTTCCCGAATGACGGCGAATGAGTTACATGGCCTTGGACACGGGCGTGTCGCAAGCCGTGTTCAGCCCAGAAAGTTTATTTTCAGGGCGAATCGAGGCCGTTTGTTTCCTTATTTTGGGATCTAACGGTTCAGGCCTCTCCATCCTAGGGTTAAGTCCGGGATTGGGGGTTTAAACCCTCACTTATCTTTGGCCACTCTCTTTCTCAGTTCTAGAGATAAGGGAGAGCAAGGAGGAAGAAGGAGGGAAGATCCGGTCACCGGAGGAGATTCAGAGCGCCAAATAGCAAATCGAGTCCAGATTTACCGAGGTGAGATCATCGCGGTGCTTTTCATCCGTGTAGATTTCCATGGTGCCGAAGAGGAATTCTAGGGTAATGATTCTCTACTTGAGCATGTGAAGCTCTTCTTCTTTTGTATAGGGAAAACCCACTCCCGCTAGTGTGCGGCGAGTTTGCGGTGTTCCTTGGGGTAGATATGTAAAGTCCCCCTTATTTTCATTTAGAGTCCGAAATCGAGAAACGGACATAGGCATGGTGTGTGAAGCCTACCCGGACATGTTGGTCTGGATCAGTGATGTTTTACTATGCATGATTAGCCAGAGAAGACTCCGTGCCTTATGTTGTTTTCGGGTTTCTACGTGGTAGATTGCAGCAGAGATCCTTGGGGATTAACCCCAAGACGCACCCAGAAAACTTGGCGGAAACACATTTCTGCCATCTTGGTGGCCTGGGAGCCAACCTTGAACATAACTGGGTTATGATCTTGTATAATCAAATTTAGGATCCGGCGAAGTTTGACCCGCGCGCTTGTCTTAAGTTTAACAGTGCGGCGTGAGCAACGGGCTTGGAGAACCGGACCCGGGCTATGTGGTTTGGTGACAGATACCTGAAAAAGGGACTGGCCACTGGCATAGTCATGTGAGTCTTAGGCTTAGGTCGGAAAGACTAAATGCTCACGAGATTTTCCGTCCATGGGATGGTGGTGAGACCGCGGTTTTGACCAGGTTCACCGAGTTAGTGCCCTGAGAGCACGAGGTGTGTGGCCGTGTGAGCCTGCGCCTGTGATGTTGTGTTTATTTACTATATTGCTTGTATGCTAACAAGTGCAGGGAAGGAGCTTTATCGCCTCGAGTTTGGGGGCGGAATCGTTATAATTTGGTCAGCTTTAGCTGACCGTTATTCTTGTTTGCCACCGTTGCGGTGAATTGTGCTTGCAGGTGCTGCGGAGCCGAGCGACAAATAGCGTGTCAAAGCCCAAGTTGTTGAGTCGGCCCTCGAAGGCCTTGTTTGTTCTCTTGTTTAAATCATGTGTGGCCGACCTGCGAGCCGAAGTTTGTAAGACACTATTTAAATTTGGTGAACAATTGTAAAGCCATAAGGCCAGTACTTTTGTGTATTTTGTAGTTCATTCCTACTGGGTTATGTTAGTTGACATTCGTTCTTTTGGCTGGGTTCTTGCTTTAGCAACTTAATAATTGATTCCGCTAGATGCTCTGTGTAGGACGTGTGTATTGGTTGAATGGTTTCATCTAGTAAATATCCGGTCTGTCCGTGGTATATGGCGTCGTGCCCCGGCCGGACCTACTGTTATATGCTATGTGGTGGATATGGGTGTTACAATTTGGTATCAGACTACCGGTTTCGGTCAGGCTTAAATGAATTCGTGGAAGAATTCACTTTAAGGGGTGGTGAGCACATGTGTGTGCGTCATCGTTATAACATGAAAAGAACCCATGAATGTACACTTAGGAATGAAAATACACATGTTTGAGGAACCTGCGTGTTCCTATAATTGCTTTTTGCAATGTTATTTGGTCGCTTATCGTTGTTTTGTACGACTATAGGTGACCAGGAGTGGTGCAGGGCCGTCAGAACGTCCAGTTTCTGAGGCAAAAAGCGCACCAAATGATGCGCCGACAACACCTCCTTCGGCTGAGACTATACGATTGGTAGCGGAGGTAGTGTTTGCGATGATTAACATGCAGCCAGCGAGACAGGTGCAGTAGCCTGCCCCTGCTGTGGAGCAAGTACCGCTCCAAGCAGCGGAGCCAAGGAGAGTGGAGCATGTTATAATGGAGCCAGTGTTTCTTAAGAGAGAAACAGAGAAACAGCTTAAGCACGTTATGGGCTTCAATCCTCCAGTGTTCTCGGGGATGGGAACCCCAACCCAAGCGGAGGATTGGCTCTCCAGAGTTAAGAGAGTAATGATAGCTACAGAAACGGAAGAGTGGCAGAAGACCACTATTGCCACGTTCTTGTTGGATGGTGACGCAAGATTATGGTGGGAAGGCTTGGAGCTACAACATATGAGGGGTAGACAGTTTATTGACGTCTCGATAGAGGAGTTTTCGAGACTGTTCTTGGCTCGATACCTCCTCTCAGCTCAGAGGATAGCAATGGAAAACGAGTTCCAGAAGCTGGTACAAGGTGAGAGTAGCGTGGATGAATATCTCCACGAGTTTACTCGCTTAGGTCGATATGCATGCGCTACCTTTGCTGATGAGGAGCGAAAGACAAACCGATTCTACGAAGGTCTAAGGGATGATTTGAGACAACTACTCTCGGGGCCGATGACGCAGGGTTTCCTGACCTTGGTCAACACGGCCCGATCTTTGGAGAAATACATGAAGAATGTACGTGCAAAGAAAGCTATGTCAGGAGCAGTTGGAGACGCTGGTGCTAAGAATTCAGAGTTCAAGGTGTCGTCTTCAAAGTCCGATTTTCGAAGGTGGAATAAGAAGGCTAAGACTTCGGGTCCAGCTCCTTCTTCTGGTGTTTCGGGGGCAACAAACTGAACCCCGGGCGCTTGTTTTACTTGTGGGAAGACGGGGCATTTTGCCTGTGACTGTTGGAGCGGATGTGCAAAGTACGAGAGGAAGCAGGGAGCAACTTACGAGGAAAAGGGCAAGGCGGTGGAGTCTACCGCATCCCATTATGCTCCGACTCAACCAAGAGTCTACAATCTGGGCCAGCAGGAGGCCATCAAACAAGCGGATGTGGTGACAGGTACGGTTAAAATTTATAGCAAGTTAGCTTTAAATACTGTTACCTAGTGCTTGTTAGCTTATTACTGTTTGTATAGACTTTGTTCTCATTTGCAATAGTCCGGCAAGAGAACTATTCGATATGGGAGCTTCGCACTCCTTTTTGTCTGAAGGTTTCATATTACTCATCGGAGTCCCTTCTTCGATGGCGAAGGACAAATTGGACGTGTTACTACCGAATAGGTGTTCTATGCGTGCGGACAGAGTATGTATCGTAAAGATTCGTATTGGAAGTCAGGAGTTCTACTTACTAGCGTCGTTACTGCCGCTAGTAGAGTTTGACGTCATTTTCAGTATGGACTGGATTTCGGTATGCACTAGACCTCTTATCCACGCAAGAGATCTTTAAGGCCTCCAAATATCGAATAAGACGCTAATCATGCATCCTTATCTAGTTAGCATGTGTGGGAACCCTGCGACTTAAAGCATTCGCAACTGCATTACCTTTGCCAAGTACATAGTGTATATGGATGGTGTAATCCCCAAGGAACTCCATCCACCTTCGCTGACGCATATTTGGGTCATTCTGATCCAGCAAAGACTTCAAGCACTTATTGTCAGTGTAAATATAAACCTTCACCCCGTACACGTAGTGCCTCCGATGCTTTAAAGCGAATATGACGGTCATCAACTCCAAGTCGTGGACCGGGTAATTCCTCTCATGTACCTTCAACTAGCGAGAGCCAAATGCTATCACTTTACTATGTTGTAGCAATACGCAGCCTAAGCCACTCCCTGAAGCGTCGTTGTAGATCTCGTAGCCCTCTATTCCATATGGCGAACATAGAATAGGCGTCGTTGTCAGGCGACTTTTCAATTCTTCGAAAGCTTGCACATACGCTGGGGACCAAACAAACTTCTGATCCTTCTGTGTCAGAGTCATGAGAGGTAACCCTAAATTCCACGAAGTGTTGAATTTTCACTCAAGATGATCAACGAGATAGTCTGATGCCAAATTAATATTCTCAAAGCTATCAAGATCACACCTTGATCAAGCGGAAATAGGAAAGCAAGCTCAAACACTAGAAGAAACAAGAAGAGACAAGCAGATCACATTTTTATTATCTTCTTTACAGGACGAGGTATACATGGTGAGACATGATTTCGCCAATACATAATGGAAAACAAAAAGATTAAAAGAACAATCCGAGCGGACAGAATCGGAGACCGCCGAGACCGCCCAGTCCGCCGAAGTCGTCGAGACCGTCCGAATTACTGCTAGAAGACGAATAAAACACGGAGTCTGCCGAGACTGCGAGGTCGTACGGACACACCGTTATTCGCTGAACACCTTGTTGCTCTCTACAAGCCGCCTAACCGCAGTCACCTTGCCGCCAGAGTCCACGAACAAGAACCAAACTGACGAACATGCCACCGAGACCAGCGGAAACTGTTATTGAACAGAAGCTGTAGAAGACCGATTAGCCACAGATGCGACCTGCTGAAACCGCTGATTGATAACCGCAAGCTAAGCAGAATCTTGACCGAAGTCAACACAAGAAACCTGGCTTCTCTGTGTTAGCCGCACAACCTGCAACAACAATAACCAGTTAAGCTTCTCAGACCGTGCGGACTGACAAAACTGAGGCCGCAGTTTTTAATCCACGCTCAACTTATTGTTCACTCAGATAGAAATGAGGTGCTGGGGGGCCTATTTATAGGCGGGGTGAGGAGTGTGGTCACTGCCCTAGAGAATAGAGTCACCACCCCAACTCGCAACTAGCACATCCCAGTCTGCCGAGTCCGCAAGGACAAAGCCAAACAACAGCCAAACCGCCAAGTAACAAGGAAGCCAGTTCGCAACCTGGCGGACACCGCACCAGTCCACACGATGCACAACATGCAAACACAGCAACATTCCACTCAATTCATCAGTCTGCACGCTACACGCGGACACAGTACTAGTTCGTACAGCTCGCGAACACCGCACCAGCCCACCACACGAGTCCACGACCAATAGGCATAGATTGCCCGGTCAACAAGCATACTCTGCGGACTCTGCGATCACCCTGAACTTGTAACAGTGTGTGACCAAGTACAGCAACCCACCAAACAAAAAATGCGAGCTCGGCCGACACAAAGCCAGATCGCCAGCTCCAAGGACAGACCACCACCAAGAATGCGGCTATCATCCACCACATCACAAGAGACCAAAGGTAAGGACCACTGTCGATCTCGCGATCTTCAAACTCAGTCCTCCACAATGGACTCCACGGACTCAAACCAAGTCCGCCACATCCCCACGGGAAAATGACCAATCCGCATGGTTACAAGAGAACAAACCACCAGCAGAACCAAAAGCCAGGCAGATAGACACTGCCACTAGCTCGCAAACGACAGGCTGCCCAGGCCGCACCACCAGTCTGCCCAGGCCGCCCGGACTGCCCAATCACTCACTTTCACTTCACAAATTTCAACACTTCCCCTTGAAGTGAGAAGTGGTGATCAAGCCCAGAAGTACCCGTAGCCGCTGAAATGGCCCCTTCGACAGCGGTTTTGTGAAGATGTCAGCAAGGTTGTCTTCACTCTGAACATGCTCGACCATGAGAAGTCCTTCCAATACCTTCTCCCTTTTGAAGTGGTGCTCGATCTTTATATGTTTGGTCCTTGCGTGACAAACTGGATTGTTCACCAGTTTGAGAGCACTCTCATTATCACCTCGGAGCAGAGTAGGACCTTGCACTTCCTCATGGACGTCCTATACTAGCCTCCTTAGCCAGATGGATTCTCGAGCAGCCAAGGCCGAATCCTTGTACTCTGCTTCCGTAGTAGAGACGGACACTGAGTCCTGCTTCTTGATACACCACGAGATGCAAGCTGATCCACAAGTGAAAACATAACCCGATGTTAATCTTCGATCATCCGAGTCACCACCATAATCAACATTCGTGTATCCTTGCAATGAAAAGCCCATGTCCCTCCTATAAAGGAGTCCCATATCAGAAGTAGCCTTGACATACTTCAAGATATTCTTTGCCGCCACCAGATGAGAATTCCTTGGCTCTGCCATAAACTGACTTACTCAGCCAATAACGTAAGCAATGTCTGGCCTTGTAATCGTTAGGTAGATCAAGCTCCCCACTAGAGCTCTGAACACCAAGGGATCAAGAAGAATCCTTCCTTCATCTCGTCGAAGCTTCAGCCCATAATCAAGAGGAGTAGAGCAACTCTTTCCTTCACTCATGCCGAATCGATTCACAATGCGATCCGCATATCCTTTCTGGCAAATGAGTATCCCGCTCTCCTTCCTCTCCACTTCGAGACCAAGAAAGTGATGAAGCTCTCCCAAGTCTTTCATCTCGAAGCGAATAGCTTGCTCAGCCCTGAGCCTAGCTACCTCCTCCTCAGAATTCCCTGTGATGATCATGTCATCAACATACAGCAGGACCAAGACCTGAAGCTCCCCCTTCTTCTTGATGAACAAGCTTGAATCCGAGTTGGAAGCAAGATATCCGCAGAATTAAAGGTATTATGCTATCTTCCCATACCAAGCTCTTGGAGCCTACTTCAATCCATAGAGAGCCTTCCTGAGTTTGCAAACGTAGTTCGGATGAACTTCAGAGACAAAACCAAGCGGCTGATCCATGAAGATGTCCTTATCAATCTCCCCGTAAAGAAAAGCGTTCTTTACATCAAGCTGCCACATCCTCCATCCTAGGCAAGCAGCCAAGGCGATCACCACTTGAACCGAAGTCATCTTTATGATTATACTAAACGTCTCCTCATAGTCCTCTCCATACTGTTTTGAGAATCCTCTAGCAACAAGGCGAGCCTTGTATCTTTCAATGCTCCCATCAGCCTTCTTCTTCAACTTGTACACCCACTTGCAAGTGACTGGAGTAATGTCATCAACCCTGGGCACAAGTTCGCAGGTTTCATTCTTCTTGAGAGCAGCCATCTCCTCTTCCATGGCATCTTCCCACTCCTTGACTCAAGTGGCGTCATTGAAGCTTGAAGGCTCGCGTTCATCCAGAGGGCCTGCAAAGAAATAGGAGACAAAGCTTACTGTATTCCCTTCACGGTATCGAGCCGGTGGCTTGATAGTCCTCTTTGATCTCCGAAGGGTCTGCTCCTTGCTCACCACCTCTGTTGCTTCTTCAGGCTCAACTTCATTTTCGAGCAAACTTTGAGCAATGCTCCCCCTACTTCTTGAACTAGAAGCCTCTGCTCTAGAGCTTGAAGCAATAGGAGCTGCTGGTGATACAATAAGCTCCTCTTGAAGAACTTCAGCAGCCATCTTCTACTCTTCATCAACCTTGCTCTCTGTTAGCTCAACCGAGCTTCCTCCATACGACGTCAGTTCATCAAATACCACGTCTCTTGATACAATAAACTTTTTTGTCGCAGGATCCATGCACTTCCATCCCTTCTTCCGCCCATCATAGCCTACAAAGACAAGCTTCCTTGCCTTTGCATCAAGCTTCGTCCTTAAAGCATCCGGGACATGTACATAGCAAGTTGATCCAAACACCCAAAGGTGTTCCGCTCTTGGCTTCTCCTTCAGCAACATCTCGAAAGGAGACTTCATGTTGATTGGACTAAGAGGCATCCGATTGATGATATAGGTTGCGCAGGCCATTCCTTCTGCCCAGAAGGACCTGGGAATGCCCTTTGCATGAAGCCAGCACTTGCAAGTTTCTGTTAAGTGATGGATCTTCCTCTCTGCTACTCCATTTTATTGTGGAGTATGAGCACAAGAAAGCTCTCTTTGGATCTCGTACTTCCTGCAGAAGTTAGAAAACTAAGATGAAACAAACTCACCACCATTGTCTGATCTAAACTTCTTGATCCGCAAGCCAAGCTGGCCCTCCACCAGCTCCTTGAACTCCACAAACAATTGGAAAGCTACCGGCTTCTCCTTCAAAAAATATACCCAAGTGTATCTTGAGTAATAAGCATGTATATGCTGCCTCCAAGACTAGCAGTAGCAGTTGGACCCATCAAGTCACCATGGATACACTCCAATGGTCTCTTGCTCCTCGTTTGTGACTTATCAAACGGAAGGCGATGAGCCTTACCGTACTAACACCCTGCGCAAACGTGATCATCACCAAAGGATGATAGCTTAGGCAAGCCTTTCACAAGGCTCCTGTTTGTCATAGCTTTCAGCTTATCCATCCCTACATGCCCCATCCTCTCATGTTAAATAGCAACGCTATCGTTTGCCCTCATCCGATCAATGTAGGAACTTGTTGCAAGAACAATAAAGTTCTTTACTCTCCTCCCAACGTGAGCAACATCAGCCTTCACTGTTGATATGTTGCGAAAAAACTTCACTTCTGTTGGCCCAAACAGAACGTGATAACCTGCGTCTACCGCATTGGTCACAAAGAAGAGGTTCTTCTTCATGCCTGGTACATGATACACACTCCTTAACGTGAGTGGCCCCTTGTCACTACCCAAGGACACAACCCCCTCCTTCTATACTACATGAATAGTATTATCAGCAATAATAATAGCTTCGTTACCTGAGTAAGTCTGCAGTGAGGAGAACTTTGACTTGTCTCCGGTGAGGTGATGACCACACCCAGAGTCCACGATCCAGTCATCTTCGAAGTCGATGGCGGACAAGGCATGGACACAAGTGCCCGTCATGAAAGCTCCACCCCATCCAACTTCCTCAGTACTAGAGCAAGCTTCCTCTTTGCATGCAGCAATCCCAGGTTGCAGCTTGACCTTGCAGTCACGCTTGAAGTGACCCGGCTGATGACACCTGTAGCACTTCAAACTCTTCTTCCAGTCCTTCTTAGGAGCAGCGCTCCTCTCTTGCTGATAAGAGGTTGAAGGCTCATCTTCAACATCGGTCTTCTTCTTCTTCCCTTCCCATCTCTTCTTCTTCTTGCCTGTGAAGAGCGCTTCACTACCTCCTTCAGAGATAGTGACTCCAGCCATCTGTCTGGCCAAACTTTCCTACGAAGCGAGCAAGTTCTCAAGCTCCAACAGAGATGGCTGAGTTGCCCATCCTTGAACAGAGGTTACAAAGGCCACATACTCCTTTCGCATGCCGCGGATTATGTGCCTTTTCAACTTAGCCTCAGAGATGGGCTCATCAGGATCAAATACTGATAACTCAGCACATAAACTCTTCATCTTCAGGAAGTACTTAGAGATGGTCAGGTCTCCTTGAGTTGCCCTTGCCAACTCATTATCCAGGAACTGTAGCCTAGTTACGTTCTTCCTGTTGAACAACCCATCGAGGGAAGTCCAAATATCAGCAGTTGGCCCGCATCCAATGATGCGATAAAATAGCTCCGGTGAGACAGCTCGCTTGAGGCTAAACTCAGCCTTTACATTTGTTCTCCTCCAGACTCTAACCTGCTCAGCAGTCCCAAATGCAACTGTAACTTCCTGCCTATCGTCACCACCGACGAACTCCCATAACTCCTCGCCCAGAAGATAACTCTTCATGCACGACCTCCACTTCTTAAAGTTAGTCGGCGTTAAGAGTTCAATACCCAGACCTCTTGCATAACCTCCTTCCATTGCAACAACGTTGGTCAAGCTTTCAGAAGCACAGAGCACAACACAAGTTGATCACTACTCAAGCAACTGAACCTCCCTCTGATACCATATTTAATTTTCACTCAAGATGATTAACGAGATAGTCTGACGCCAAATTAATATTCTCAGAGCTATCAAGATCACACCTTGATCAAGCGGAAATGGGAAAGCAAGCTCAAACACCAAAAGCAACCAGAAGAGATACGCATATCAAATTTTTATTATCTTCTTTACAGGGCCAGGTATACGTGGCGAGACATGATTTCGCCAATACACAATGGAAAACAGAAAGATTACAAGAACAATCCGAGCGGACAGAATCGGAGACCGTCGAGACCGTCCAGTTTGCTGAAGTCGCCGAGACTGCCCGAACTACTGCTAGAAGAAGAATAGAACACGGAGTCCGCTAAGACTGTGAGGTCGCGCAGACACACTAATATTCGCTGAATACCTTGTTGCTCTCTGCAAGCCGCCTAACCGTAGTAGTCTTGCTGCCAGAGTCTGCGAATAAGAACCAAACTGACGAACAGGCCGCAAAGATCGGTGGACACCGTTATTGAACAGAAGCTGAAGAAGACTGATTAGCCGCAAATGCGACATGCTGAAACTACTGATTGATAATCGAAAGCTAAGAAGAATCCAGACCGAAGTCAACACCAGAAACCTGGCTTCTCTGTGTTAGCCGCACAACCTGCAACATTAGCAACCAGTTAAGCTTCTCAGACCGCGTGGACTGACAAAACTAAGGCCGTAGTTTTTAATCCACTCTCAACTTACTGTTCACTCATTTACAAATGAGGTGCCGGGGGGCCTATTTATAGGCGGGGTGAGGAGTGTGGTCACCGCCCTAGAGAATAGAGTCATCACCCCAGCTCGCAGCAAACACATCCCAGTCCGCCGAGTCCGCAAGGACAAATCCATACAACAGCCAAACCGCCAGGAAGCAAGGAAGCTAGTCCGCAACCTGGTGGACACCGCACCAGTCCGCACGATGCACAACATGTGAACACAACAACATTCCACTCACTGCATCAGTCTGCACGCTACATGCAGACACGACACTAGTCCGCACAGCTCGCGAACACCGCACCAGCCCGCCACACTAGTCCACGACCAACATGCACAGATCGCCCGGTCAACATGCGGACTCTGCGGACTCTGTGAACAACCTGGACTTGTCACAGTGTGTGACCAAGTCCAGCAACCCACCAATCAAAAAACACGAGCTCGACGGACACAAATCCAGATCGCCAGCTCCAAGGACAGACCGCCACCAAGAATGTGGCTATCACCCACCGCATCACCAGAGACCAAAGGCAAGGACCATTGCCGATCTCGCGATCTTCAAACTCAGTGTGCCACAACGGACTCCGCGGACTCAAACCAAGTCTGCCACATCCCCGCGGGAAACGACCAATCCGCCTGGTTATAAGAGAATAGGCCACCAGCAGAATCACAAGCCAGGCGGACAGACACCGCCACTAGCTCGAAAACGACAGGCCGCACCACCAGTCCGCCCAGGCCGCCCGGACTGCCCGATCACCCACTTCCCCTTCACAATTTTCAACATGATGCACCTGTAGTAGCCGGCAAGTCCCAGAAAACTCCGGACTTCCACCACTGAAAACCACATAGGCCACTCCCGTATCGCAACAATCTTCGCCGGATCAACCGCTATCCCCTCTCCACTAACGATGTGCCCAAGGAATGCTATCGAAGAAAGCCAGAATTCACACTTAGAGAATTTGGCATACAGTTGATTGCTTCTCAGGGTCTCCAGAACAATTTGTAGATGCTCCGCATGATCAAACTCGGACTGGGAGTACACCAAGATATCATCAATAAACACTATCACGAACTGATCCAAATACTCCCTGAATGTTTGGTTCATCAAGTCCATAAACACTGATGGCGCATTCATCAGCCCAAAAGGCAAGACGGTGAACTCGTAATGCCCATATCGAGTATTGAACGCCGTCTTAGGAATGTCACTTTCCCTGATTCTTAGCTGATAGTAACAAGACTTCAAATCCAGCTTTGAATACACAGTCGACCCAACAATCTGGTCGAATAGATCATCGATCCTCGGAATCAGGTACTTGTTCTTCTCCGTTAGCTTATTGAGTTCCTGATAATCGATACACAGCCGCAGACTTCCGTCCTACTTATTCCCGAAGAGGACTGGGGCACTCCAAGACGACGGACTTGGACACGCATACCCCTGCTCTAGCTATTCTTGAAGTTGCGCCTTTAATTCCGTCATTTCTCTTGGTGCTAAGCGGTAAGGAGACCACGACACAGGATTGGCACCTGGCACCAACTCAATGGTGAAATCGATCTCTCAGTAAGGTAAACTCTCAGGGAGACCCTTAGAAAAGACTACTAACTTAGTCTCGCGTTCGGTGTTCAGTCCTAGTGTGACCCCTTCGAGTGTAATCAACATATACATGCTGCTCCGAAAGTCAGTCCCTTCCTAAGGTCAACCCACTGACAATCTTTAACGACCATGCTTCTGTTTGGTTTGTATATACAAAATTGAAACAACAGAAAGCACTAGGATGAACCACACGAAGACCTTAGATGCTAAGGAGCGAGAAGCCCTGCAGCGAACAGGGCTCTATACAACCAAGAGTAGAACAAAGCCTTCTTTACACAAGTCATATACCAGTAACTTATCAAGTCATAGGTATAAAAGCTATAAACTAAACCGTACCTGTCGTCTCGTACCTTTGCTTATGGACTTCTGCCTTTTCCTTTATCTTCGGAAGCCCACTTCAATAGTCACGAGTTATATGTCCCGGCTTGCCACAGTTATAACAGTGGATTGGGCCTCCTTGCCCAAAGGTTGATCCAGACCAAGTCTTATTTGTCATTAGAGTACCACTCTGAAATTCCCTGGCAATATGTCCTATCTTGCCGCACGTATAGCAAGTAAGTGGAACTCGCCCTGCAACTTCTCCTGACTTAGCTTTCTTTATCTTTGGGGCATCAGCACGACAATCGTGGGCAATTTGTCCTGACTTGCCACAAGTATGGCAAGCATATGGATCTTGCCTAGTCAATGTTCTATATTTCTGCCTCCTCCTCCCACAGTATTTAAACTTAGCAGGACCTGCAGGGTTTGATACCCTACACACTGACGTCAGGTGGACTTTTGCCAAATCAACTTCCAAAGATATAGCCGACTCCACCAATGCTCGGAATCCAAATAATTTTGGTCCTACCAATAGAAGTCATAACTCATCACACAACCCGTTATAAAATCTATTGACCATAGTCTGCTCGTCCTCCAATTCAAACCCTGGGTAGCGCCTTATCAAGACAAACGCATGCAAATACTCATCCACTGAGTGTGTTTCCTGCACCAAAAGTATGTTCAACTGCTGCTCCGATGTTCTTCCACTTGTCGATTGCTCTAGAGCACCAACCAGCATTAAAGCCACCCCAAGGACAGGGGGTATGCCTTCCATGTTGGGCATTGATCATGGCGAACACCGCTTTAGTTATCAATCATATGGTTTCAGCCAAAGGAGGGGTCACATGCATGTTATTAGGTGCACTTCTTTCCGCTGAGTACTGACGTTGTGATTGCTCTGCACCACTCCTAGTCACCTATAATTGTAAAACATTCAATTAGGCGACAAACATATTGCCAAACAGCAATCATAGGAACACGCAGGTTCCTCAAACATGTGTATTTTCATTCCTAAGTGGACATTCATGGGTTCTTTTATGTTATAACCGCAACACACATACAAGTGCTCACCACCCCTTAAAAGAATTCGTCCACGAATTTGAATAAGGAAGACTGACACCAGAGTCTGATACCAACTTTGTAACACCCTCACCTGTCACATAGCATATAAGAGAAGGTCTGGTTGGGGCCCGGCGCCATATACCACGGACAGACAAAGGAGTTACTAAATTGAAACCATGATTCATAAAAAGCATACTAACACAGAGTGCATTCTAGCGGAAGTAATTAAAAGGTTACTGTTAGAACCCAAGCATATGAATGTCCACTAACAACAAATAGAAATGTTAAACCAAAATACACAAAATAGGTTTGGCCTTAAGGCCTTACAATGTTTACTCAAATTAAACTGTCTTGCATACTTCGGCACGCAGGCCGACCACACATGAATTATAAAGTAAACGAGTAATTTGCTTTGGCCTTTAAGGGCCAGCTTAGTAATCCTAGGCTCTAGACTGATGTTTCCCGCTTGGCTCGGTTGTACCTTCACACAACAATCCACCAAAACGATGGCAAATAATAACAACGGTCAGCATTAGCTGACCAAATTATAACGACCTCACCCCTTACTCGGGGTGGCGGTGCTCCTTCCCTGCAGACATTAGCATATACATAACATGGCAATCAGAACATGCAACTTAAGCACCATTCTCCACAAACATTAGCACAAACTCCCAACGCCTCATGCTCTCAGGGCACACTCATGGTGCACGGGACCTCATGGGTCACACCACTGTTCTTTGCAACGGTCATCAACGTTTGAGCTTTTAGTCTTTCAGAACCCAAGCCGAAGACAATGCCCTAGCCTCCGGCAAAGTCATATTGATCTGCAGATCTATAGTATGACTCACTCCAAGACGAACGACTAGGGTGGGTACAGTTCAGTTATTTTTCGTGCTCAATTCGTCAGGCGCGTTAGCCATGACGCGGGTTAGCGTCCCCTTTACCATTTCCGTATGATTCATAACCCCATTATGATCCTAGGTTAGCTCTAATGGCTACCTTAGCTGAGCAATTTAAGCCCACGCTCCACAAAAAAGGCCCCCAGGTCTTCGAGAGACAGGCCTCAATAGCTGAGTAATTTAAGCTCACGCTCAATCAAATTATAGCCCTCAGGTCTCCCAGAGACAGGCTTCACAAACAACACATAGCTTATTGGAAGCTATCGCCAGCGGTAGCACTACCGCGGCGCGGTAGGAGACAGACTATCGGTTCTTCCCCCTCTCGGGTGTTTTCCTAAATACTACCCCCAGTACTCTCAATGCAGTCATCTGCACACCCCGCGATTCCAAAATCAACGTGTTTACCACGGAGTCTTCTCCGGCATACAAAATATATAAACATCACCAATCCAAACCAACCCATCTGAATGGGCTTCACACAGCATGCCTATTTTGTACTTCGATTCCAGATCTAAATGCAATACTATGGGGATACACAGATCTACCCATTGGGAGAACCACATCCACGTGTTCATGGAGCGTCTACCTAAAAATGCCAAAAAAAAGGACTTCACATGTCCAAGGAAGAGGATCATTACCCTTATAGTCCTCTTTGGCGCCATGGGAGAAATCTAGACGGTCGAAATCGACCGCTCCGGCCTTGCCTCCGTAGATCCAAACTCGCTTTGTGAATCTAAACTTTGAATCTCAAATGGCGGCGCAAACTCTCTCTTCCGGTGCTGCTGCTCCTCCTCCAAAAGACCCGACCAAGTCCCAACTCTAAGAAGATGAAGTTAAACGACCGTTCCAGGAATATAAACAAAGCTACTGCCGCGCGGTACCTAACTACCACTGCGCTGTACCTCAATTCAACGCCTCGATTCGAGCGCAACCGCCATGGCCCTCTAATCACAGGTTGACACGTGGCCATGCGGTTACAAAATCGTTATCTCCACGCGGTAAGATGTTAATGCTTCGCAGTAGCTAGCGACGGTTACGACACTACTGCTTCAGGTACCGCCACGTGATGCTACTACCGCCATGCGGTAGAAACCCGAGCACTTAGACAAATAGATTGCCAAGTTACCACTTGCGGTAACCCTACCACTAGGCGCTAACTTCCCGAGAACTAAGCCAATAAAGTGGCTATCGCAACGCACTAGAAACCTTCCGCCGCGTGGTAGACTTGGTGTTGAGTCACCTCGCCTCACTAAACGCTCTCAACTCTCTCGGCTCCTCTGGCCAACTAACCCGGAGCTACCACCAGCGTTAGCCCTACCATCGAGCAATAACGTCCAGAAAACCATTTTTCCCGCTTCACAAATCTTGGGGCGTTACACCTCGGAGTTCAACGGAACGAGTTCCAATGCACTTGTATGGGTTATACAAAGTCATAAGAACTGACAGAACTCAATTTGTAGTTTCCTAACTCTATATACCTTGATTAGGGTTACCTCTCACCCGAGTGTGGGCCATGGGTAGAGGTTCGGGTTACTTTTATTGGGATTTTTAGGGTTCTGGTGGCCCAATAAAAGTTGAGATGTTATAATCCAATAAAAATAAAATGATTTTTGTCCCCGAAAATTTGCTAAAAGTAGGGGGAAAAAGAAATAACATACTTGGGAAAATAGTTCCGGGTATTTTTCTCGGATGAGCACCTCTGGTTCTCACGTGTACTCATCTCGTCCGTGATATGACCATAATATCTTGACCATCGGAATGACCTTGTTATACAGATTCTTTATTTTATAATACACTACCCTGACTGGTTCAAGTTAGACGAATCTATCATATTACAGTTGTACTGGTGGGGTTGGTAGATGCTGCTCTGGTTGCCGGAGAACTCGCCTTAAGGATAAGACATAGAACACATCATGTAGGTTTCCCAATTCTGGGGGCAGGGCTAATCGATAGGCAACAGGGCCAACACGCTCTATCACCTAATAGGAGCCCAAATAGCGGGGATCTAGTTTCTTTTGCTCCCTCAACCGGGAGACACCATGTATGGGCTTAATTTTAAAAAATACCATCTCTCCCACGCTAAACTCAACCATTCGGTGTCGCTCATCATAATATTTGGCCTGTCGGCTCTGCGCTTCCCACATTCGGTCCTAGATTAGCTGTATCGCTATCATAGTATCATCAATATAAGCCACTTCCAAGGCTTTCGGGTCCTCATCTTGAGCTTATGTTAGCAGAGTTCGGTAACGTCTCCCATACAATTCCTCGTATGAGGCCATCCTGATGCTGACCTGGTAGCTGTTATTATATGAAAACTCAACTAAAGGCAGCAGCTGTTACCATGGCTCGTTGCGCTCTACTATGCAAAGTCGGTGTAGATCCTCCATTGTCCGGTTTGTCCTTTCTGTCTGCCCATCTGTCTCAGGATGGAAGGCGGTGCTGAAGGCCAACTAGGTCCCAAAGTATGCTTGCACCCGCCTCCACTCCTTGGATGTGAAATGTCCATCATGATCTGACATAATAGACTTCGGTACTCCGTGGAATCGGACCACCTGTTCTATGAACATCCTTGCCAGGATGTCAACTCTGTCACCCTGTCGATTTGGAATAAACCGTGCCACCTTGGTAAGGCGATCCACGACAACCCATATAGAGTCATTTTCGATATGAGATCGGGGTAAGCCGGGATCGAAATCCATGGAAATAACCTCAAATTTCCATTCCATATCGGTAGGGGCTGCATCAGGCCTCCTAGGTTGCAACATTCATCCTTAACCCTTTGGAAAATCTAACACTAAGCCACAAAGTTGGTGACGTATCTCTTCATTCCGGTCCATTAAATGGTCCTACGCAGGTCAACATACATTTTAACTACACCAGGATAAATAGAATACCTTGACTGGTGCGCTTCTCGAAGGATTTCATCTCGGATTCCTCCAATAGAGGGAATAAATATACGGTGTCTGAAATTCAAGATCCCATCATGCAGATTAAACTCCTCTTGTGCCCCGTCTTGTAGAGACTGGATGATTGGAGCCACTTCCGGGTCGATCTTCTGGGCTTCTCGTATTCGATTTTGAATATCATACTGGATTTCCATCCAATAAAGTTGTGCTTGGTATTCTTCCGTGTACAACCCATATTTGACGAGGATGGGCCCTACCGCAGCCAGCAGTCTATAAAAAGCCAACTGCCGTTAGTTATGATAAAGGGTTCAGGTTAAGAAGAGATGCGACATTACTTGTTGAATAGAACCAAAGTCCATCTTTTTGACTATAGGTTGTTTCTCTAATAAACCGGAGGATAAGTAATTCAACTCATTCACGAAACCAACCTATATTCAAAGGCGAAAAAAGATCCTCATGCAAACTACACGACAATGCCAAGAAGCTTTACATCTCTCTTAACTTCATGGATGTACGCTTTTTTTTTATAGTTTCATTCCAAGTCTTTATTGGTCTACCCCTCCCCCGTTTAACATGCCTAGTGATTAAACCTCACAACGCCTATCAAGTGCTTGTAATGGTCTTCTTTGTATGTGTCCAAACTATCTTGGTCGAGCTTCTCGCATCTTCTCTGCATTTGGTGCCACCTTGATACACTCATTCCTAATTTTATCCAGTCTGGTGTATCCACACATCCACCTAAGCATCCTCATTTCCGCAACCCCTATTTTTTGCTCATGCACACAATTCACTGCCCAACACTCATAAGATGCGAGAAAAAAATACAGACAATGGAGAAAAATGCAGCAAGAAGGCTGTTTAAATTTTAAACAACAAATAAACCTTTAATACAAACTTCTATTATCATAAAAACACTAGGCTAATTAAATACGGTGATTATGGGCCTTAAACCGCCCTGAAAAGCTATATGCCCAAAAGTGATACAGCAAAACTAACAAATTTCTTCCACCCAGTGGGAGCCAACTGCTTGCATAAACAACTACCAAACAGGTTACAGTACAGGAAAATGAAAGGATCCCACCTGAGAGCTATTATGCTTTGAGAGCTGTTCTCACGGTGAGGGGAATGACTCTCAATTCAGCCGCCCACGACATAAACAACAAGTTCAGCGATAAAACCAAAACCCTAAACTTAGGCTCTGTTTGGGACAGCTTAGGATGATGAATAAGCCGCTAATTAAAAATTGATGGTTGAATAGAGATTTTATATAATCAATGATGAATAAGCAGTCGATTGTTTGGATAGTTTGCCCAAAAATGCTTATCTAAAATTTCATTCATTCATAAGGATTTGTTTGTTCGTACGCGTTTTTTTTATCCGTGCACGATTTTTTTGCCTGGGGGCGATTTTTCGCTCGGACGTGTTTTTTCGCCCGTCACGATTTTTTTCGTCCAGTCAAGATTGTTTTCGCCCAAGCTGGTTTTTTTTCGCCCGGGCGTGATTTTTTCGCCAGGTTGCGTTTTTTTCGCCCGCTCGATTTCTTTCAACCGGGTGCATTTTTTTTATGCGGGCGCAATTTTTTCGCCCGACCGCGGTTTTTTTCGCCCGGGCGAATTTTTTTCGCTCGAGCGCGTTTTTTCCGCCCGATCGCGGTTTTTTTCGCTCGGTCGCGGTTTTTTCGTCCGGGCGCGTTTTTTTCGCCGAGGCGCATTTTTTTGTCGGGGCGCGTTTTTTTCGCCGGAGCGCGATTTTTTCGACCGACCGTGTTTTTTGTCCCGGGCGCAATTTTTTCTCACAGGTGTGATTTTTTCCCTAGCAAAATTTTTTCAACCCGAAACACTTTTTTCGCCTGGAGAAAAACGAAAAAACACATCCGGATGAAAAAATCATGCCCGAGCGAAAAAAAGATGCCCAGGCAAAAAAATACGCGTCCGAGCGAAAAAATCGCTTCTTAGCGCACCTGGGTGAAAAGATCATTTTCGTGCGAAAAAATCGCGTCCGGGCGAAAAAATCGCCTCCGGGCGAAAAATTCGCGTTCGGGCGAAAAAATCGCGCCCGAGCGAAAAAATCGCGTCCGGGCGAAAAATTCGCGCCCGGGCGAAAAAATCACGCCCGGGCAAATTAATCGCGCCCGGGCGAAAAAATCGCGCACGGGCGAAAAAACGCGTCCGGGCGAAAAAACGCGCCCGGGCGAAAAACGCGGTCGGGCGAAAAAAATGCGCCCGAGCGAAAAAAACGCGTCCGGGCGAAAAATACGCGGCCGGGCGAAAAATAACGCGCCCAGGCGAAAAAATAACGCGCCCGGGCGAAAAAATAACGCGCCCGGACGAAAAAATAACGCGCCCGGACGAAAAAATAATGTGCCCGGGCGAAAAAATAACGCGCCCGGGCGAAAAAAACGCGACCGGGCGAAAAAAATGCGCCCGGACGAAAAAATGCGCCCGGGCGAAAAATTCGCGTCCGAACGAAAAAATCACATCCGGAGAAAAAATCACTCATATGGCTTTTTTTAAGAAATAAGCGCTTATGAGTAATCGTAAGCTGGACCCGGATAGCTTATAAAAAATCAACTTATAATCTGTTTTAAAATAAGTGATTTTATATAAGCTGCACAAACAAACAACTATAAAACAACTTTTGAATTTTAAGTAGAGATTATAGATCAGCATAAGTTGTCCCAAACAGAGCCTAAGCCTGCTACTTAAATGACATGTAGTCAGGCCAATTACAAAAATGCCTTTCACCCGATAAAAACTACCAAAATATCATAAAAATACATTCTGCCCCACAACTTCCTTGCCCTCAAGGAATAATAAAGTGTGGATATTGTCACTTGAATGATTCCATCTCCTCCCAGGTTGCTTCTACTTCGGTGTCGTTGACCCACTGCACGAGGACTTGGGTCATCACGCGGCCGCGGTTAGGAGGGATGTAGCGGCTCAGGATGCTTTGCGGTTCAACCATCAAGTTTCCTTCCGAATTGGTGATGCTTGGTAGCGGAATTGGTTGGAAGGGGCTGTCCTCGATATGTTCTCGAAGTTGGGAAATATGGAAGGTGTGATGTATTTTGGCATCTTCCGGCAACTCCAACTTATATGCCACGACTCCAATGCATCCCAACACGCGAAAAAGACCAAAGAACCTTGGGGAGAGTTTGTGACATCCATGTGTTCGGAGGGTTGTTTGTTTGTACGGTTGGAGGAGAACATATTCCCATGAGCCCACTTCCAAGGTCTTTTCTCGCCGCTTCTTATCAGCCATGACACACATCCTATTTTGTGTTTGCGCTAAGTTGGTCTTCAATAGGGATATCATCCTCTCCCGCGCTTTGAGTGAAAAATCCACTTCCTTCGTTAGCGTTTCACCGGAAATGCATGGAACATGAATCGCTGTTCTTGTATGTAGACCACTTCATATGAAGTCATTTTAATGGCGCTATGGTAGGTAGTGTTATACCACCACTCTGCTAGCGGTAACCGCGTCAGCCAACTATGCGGTCGTTCAAAGCACATGCACCTCAAGTATCCTTCAAGGCAACGGTTAACAACTTTCGTTTGCCTGTCTGTTTGCTGATGGTAGGCCGTGGAGAACTTCAGTTGCACTCCAAAGTTGCTGAATAGTTCTTGCCAAAACTTGCTTAGAAAAGTCATGTCCCAGTCACTATGGAGGCCGGTAGTCCATGGAGTCGCACTATCGAGTTCATTAAGAGTTGGGCTACTCCTTGTGCCGTGTAGGGGTGGGAGAGCGCACTGAAATGTGCTTGTTTACTTAGACGATCGACCACCACAAGTATCGTAATCATTCTATTGCTCTTGGGCAGCCGCTCTACAAAGTCTAACGATTTGTCTTGCCAAATTCGAGAAGTAATAGGCAGCGGTTGCAATAGCCCCAATTGGTTTTTGGATATCCTCCTTGCATTGTTGGCAAATCACACATTGTTGGATGTACGCATACACCTCCGGTTTCATCCGCTTCTAATAAAATATGTTTTTGAGCCTCTGGTATGTTGAATTAATTCCCACGTGACCTCCGACCGCCCCATCATGGAATAACTTCAGCATCGTCTCCTTCATCACTAGGTCCTTTCCCACCACCAATCGCCTCTTGCGCTTTAAAAGGCCATTTCTCCATTCATATTTCGGAAAGCTAGATTGGTCTTGCTCCTTTTGTGTCATGATGTGTTGTAGATCCATGTCTTTTGCCCATGATTCTTGTAACGCGCTCATCCGTCGTATAGCATATGATAGAAGGTCCGGCCGGGGCCCGACGCCATATACTACAAACAGGTAAGGAGATTACCAGTTATTTCCAAATCCAAGTTCAATTATGAACGCACTCTAACTCAGAGCATTCTAGTGTAAGCATTTTAGTTTATGAACCCATACATAACAAGAATGTCCACTACACAATAGGAATGATATATATATACATATAACACATGTTTCAGCCGTAGACTTATCACAACTGTTTCATTTAACAAAAAGTGGTTTCATACTTCGGCACGTAGGCCGACCACACATGAAAACAGTAAATGTTTGCTTTTGGGCCTTCAAGGGCCAGCCAATTGCAACACATGAGCTTCAGCCCGCTACTTCCCACTTGGCTCTTCAGCACCTGCACAAAAGGGCCTACCAAAACGTTGCAAACAAAGCAACGGTCAGCATTTTGCTGACCCGTTTATAACGATCTCACCCCTTACTCGGGGCGGCATTTCTCCATCCCTGCAAACAAGGCATCATTTATATATCGTGACATTTACAATGTGCAATTTAAGCATCATTCACCACAGGCGTAGGCTCAATGACCACACGTCCCGTGCACTCAGGGCACCTTTTCGGTGTACACGCCTTCCCGTGTATCACCACCGTTCAGATGTCCACGACTTAACGGTTAAATTTGTCGTTCAGAGGTCCTTAACTTGACAACTACGTCGTTCAGAGGTAATTAACTTAACGACCAACTGCCCATTCAGAGGTACTTAACTTAACGACTAACTTTGTCGTTCAGAGCTCCTTAATTTGACGGCACAGTAAAGCCACACGGCTTCGTCCATTTCAGGCTGGCACCCACCATTACTGGGCTATCAAAGCTCTTAGTTTCTTATACATTGACCCCCAGGTCTCATAGAGACAAGCCAAACAACATTTTAGCTTTCTGGAAGCTAACGCCCGGCGACACTCACTGTCGCCTGGCGACAGTAACAATTCTCCGAATTGTACTTTCTTCTGGGTATTTTCCTGGAGATTTCTCCAGTACTTTGATGCAACATCCTGCACACCCCTTGACCCCAAGAGTCAAAGTCAATTAGTCAAGACAGAAGTAAAGATCAAGCCGCGAGCCAGCAGAAGGCCTGGGCGAGTATGGCGAGCTCCCCACGCATACTCGTCGGGTTGGCGACTAGGTGAGCTACTCGCCCAGCCCGTGCGAGTTCCCCAGGAAGTCGCCTAGTCGCCGGGGTGGGGGGGTATAAGTATGACCCCCGCCCCCTCTTGGATTTCACTATAAATAGGACCCCAGGGGTACGAGGGAGGAAGACCAAGAATCTCTGATAGATACTCGCGAGTCGCGAGCCCTTTGGATTCCTTTTTCTTAGATACCAAGTCACGAACTGCGACTTAGTTGCTAGCTCATTTCCCTCGTACCTAGCTCGGCCTTTCTGGTTGCGGAGGGGTTGCTTCTTACAAGTACCCGGGTACGTGGTGGGACCTTCCAGCCGCAGCAACCTGGGGTCTTGTTCCTAGCTCATTTCTGTTCTTGCTTCCGTGGGCTGTCTAACTTACCAGTAGCCTTAGGCAGCCTAGTCCGATCTTGAGGCAGGGAATTTTTCTTGGCTTCAACACTTGGTGCGGTGAGCGTGGATAGCAGCCAAGGAGGAAAGTTTCGTGGTTGAGAAAGATGGTCAATGGCGGCGATCAGGGCGAGTTGGCGGACAACTCAGCAGGAGTTGGCACCTCGGAGTGAGGTGGCGGGTTTGTAACGGTAGCTGCTTTTGAGGAGTTCGCGAAGAGGATGGAGAGGGTGATACTCGTCGGGTTCTCCAACCCCCCTGAGGTCACGACGACTTCTCCCCGTCGCCTGACCCCGCTGGGAGAGGAAGTCCCGACCCGGCGAGCAGGAAAGGAGCCCGCTTGGGCAAGAGAGGAGCGACCGATGTCGTCACGTCAGCACCCTGCGAGTATCCAAAGCATCAGGTTCCGAGATCCTGAACTCTCGTCGAGGTGTCGGGATACTCGCTAATAGAGCGAGTATGATTACTCAATTGGGGAGGATACTCTCCTGCCATCAGGAAGGGAGGAGCCCCTTCTGCGACGAGATCCTCACGGCCCCCATCCCCCACAATTTTCGAGAGCCCGCCCTCACCTACTACTCCTGACAAAGATGACCCGGTAAGGCATCTTCAGTGGTTTGAGGACGTGGTCTCCATCTGCAACATGTCCGACGCCTTCAAATGTTGGTTCTTCTCCATCACCTTCAAGGGTAGTGCGTGAGATTTGTTCCACCAGCTGCCAGCAGGTTCCATCTACTACTTCTCCGACCTTCGTCGGGGCCTCATGGTGAGGTTCGCAACATCAAAGAAGCGGAAGAGGGAAGCAACGACCCTTTTTAAAATCATGCAGGGGCAGCATGAAAGTCGGGTTCATTACATCGACAGGTTCCAGGAGGAGGTCTTGGAGGTGGAGGGGTAGATGGGTTCACCTTGATGGTAGCCCTCAAGTTAGGCCTGAATCAGGGGCTCTTCAATATGGAGTTGGGGCATAGGCCGCCTAGATCGTTCGAGGAAATGGTGGAGAGGGCGAATGTATTCATTCAGGGAGAGGAGAGGAACAAGGAGTTCTTAACAAGGCTGGGCGGGGATAAGTCGTTAGGGGAAAACAAGGGAAAGATTGCTGGAAAAGGAGAGGCATCCAAAGAAGCGTGATGATAGAAAGTAGAAGGAGCCAAAGAGGAAGGAAGAAAGGAAGAGAAGAGAAGAACCCAGGAGGGTGGAGGAGAGGAGGCAGGAGAGGCCTCGAAGGCAAGAGGAGAGGAGGCCTGCCGAGGCTCCAGAAGGAAGGGGGAGGAAAGAAGATTCCAGTACCCGAGAGATTGCCCCCAAGTGGAGGCGACCGGTCCGGCAGGAGGAGAGGAGGAATAACAATCTGAGGGGGCAAGGTGGAGGAAGAAGGGAGACGATGGCTGTCGCGCGACAGGCCAATAAGCGTCGGTGAAGGGAGGAGCGTCAGGAGAGACGACAGGAGGCGACGATTCCCCTCTACTGCGATATCCATCGGGTAGAGGGGCATGGGACCTTGGCTTGCCCAGAGTTTTGGGAAGCAAGGAGGAGGTTAGAAGCAACGGAGGCGGAGAGAGAGCAGCCAAGGAAAGAGGCCCCGGTGGGGCGAGTAGCATTCCAAGCTCCGCTGAGGAGGAGGAATGAGGATAGGGTCGACCAGGGAGGTCGAGGAAATGTTATTCCCGGTCCAAGAGGCGGGCACGTTTGGGTGATCAATGGAGGTGCCGGGCTCGGAGCTTCCCGTAAGGGTAGTCTCCACCAGAGCTACAAGAGGAGCATCGCCTCGACATCGCAGACTCCGCTTCTAAATGAGATAACTTTCTCAGAGGAGGACATGATGTAGAACGAGAACCCTTTCCACGACGCGTTGGTGATACAAGCTGTAATCAAAGACTTCACCGTCGACCGGATCCTTGCGGATAACGGGAGTTCGGTGAATGCCATCTTCAAGAGAACCTTCGTCGGGCTTTAGGTGGAGGCGTCTAGAATCCAGGTTACGGATGGAACCTCTCTTTGGCTTCTCAGGAGAGAAGAAAGAGGTGTAAGGGGGAGTGGAGCTGCTGGTCACTCTCGGGGGTGCTTCAATCTGATGCCGATTCGTCATCGTCGACGCACCCAGTGGTTACAATGCCATCTTCGAGCGACCCCTTATCAACTATTTTAAGGTCGTCCCGTCGTCATACCACCAGTGCCTGAAGTACTGCCGAGATGACGTCCAAGTCAAAATCAGGGGAGATCCGAAGGCCTCCAGGGAGTGCTACCTGAACTCGGTCAGCACCATCAGTTGGATGGGTGACGGGGAAAGGCTGGAGAGGATGATGGAGCAGGAGGAGGGCCTGCAAGCTGCTGAGGAGCTAGAGGAAGTAGAGGTGATCTCTCCAAGAGGAGAGCCTGAGCTGCTGAGGGTCGGAGGATCCTTTCCTCCTAAAGGGAAGGTGGAGATGGCTGTTTGCCTATAGGAGAATGCCGACATCTTCTCTAGGAGCGCCGCCGAGATGTCGGGGATTAATGCTGATGTTGCCTGTCATCGCCTCAACCTGGATCCCGTGGTAGCTCCAGTTCTTCAAAAGTAGAGGAAGAGCACCACCGCGCTGGCTGGGCCGATCCAGGAGGAAGTAAGGAAGCTACTAGACGCGGGGTTTTTCTCGGAGATCCAGTATCCAGGCTGGGTCTCCAATGTTATAATGGTGAAGAAATCCAGAGGGGGCTGGAGGCTATGTATTGATTTTTCTATGTTGAATAAAGCTTGCCCGAAGGATTGAACCCCTTACCTCAAATCGACGCGCTGGTTGATTCCACCGTCAGATTTCTCGTGATGAGTTTTCTTGATGCTTTTTCAGGATATCACCAGATCCGGATGCATCCCCCGATTGCCGCAATGTTTCCTTCATCACCAGCGACAGATGTTATAGCTTCAAAATGATGCCCTTCGGGCTCAAAAACGTCGGCGCAACGTATCAAAGAATGATGGGCCAATTCTTCAAAGAGCAAAAGGGGCGGAATTTGGAAGTCTATGTGGACGATCTTCTTGTCAAGAGCAAGAGCATAGCGGAGAACATAGTGGATCTGGCAGAGACTTTCGCCACCTTGAGGAAGTATAAGATGTGGCTCAACTCGGCCAAGTGTGTCTTCGGCTTAGGAAGGAGAAAGTTCTTAGGTCACCTCCTCACTCCCCGGGGGGTGGAGCCTAACCCCGACAAAGTAAAAGCCATCCTGGAGATGGCCTCCCAGAAAGATTCCAAGGAAGTCCAGAGGCTGACTAGAAGGCTGGCATGCCTTAGCCGTTTTCTCTCCAAGGCCGGAGAGAAGTGCTCCCCGTTCTTCAAAACCCTTCGGGGTAATCAGAAATTTGAGTGGACCACGGAGTGTGAGGAGGCTTTCGGAAAGCTTAAGCAGCAGCTGACCAAAGCTCCTCTCCTCGAAGGTCCGCAAGGCGGCGAGGACCTCTTACTCTATCTGGGAGTAGGGGCCGAGGCGGTTAGTTCGGTGTTGGTCTGAGAAGAAGGAAGGAAGCTGCTTCCCATCTATTATGTGAGCCGGGTGCTGCGGCAAGCCGAGATGAGGTATCCTATTTTGGAGAAGCTAGTTTTTGCTTTGGTAATTTCGGCTCGGCAGATCCGTCCGTATTTTTAGGCTCATTCCATCAAGGTAGTCTCTGATCATCCCCTAAGGAGTATCTTGGATGGAGTGGAGCATTCTGGTAGGTTGGCAAAATGGGCGGTGGAGCTGAGCGAGTTTTACATCTCTTACTCTCTAAGGGTGGTGATCAAGGCGCAGGCGGTGGCAGATTTCCTGGCTGACTTCTCGGCCGAGGTGGAGGTAGACGTGGGCGCTTCCAGCCCAGTCTCTTGGAAGATGTTTGTGGACGAGGCTTCTGGAAAGCATTCCGTGGGAGCCGGAGTCGTGTTAGTTAGACCCTAGGGAACTAGGATCAAGCAGGCCGTCGAGATCCTCTTCCCGATTACGAAAAATCAGGCAGAGTACGAAGCCATGATGGCTGCCTTGCGTCTCGCCAAGAAGCTAGCCATCAAAGACATCAGAGCTTTCACCGATTTAATGGTGGTCGCGTCCCAGATACGGGGGGAGTTCGAAGTCTATGATCCCACCCTGCAGCGGTACCTGGTCAAGGTTAAGGGTCTGATTGGGGATTCCAATCTTTCTTCGTCGAGCATGTACCCCGAGAGGACAATTCTGAAGCTGACTATCTTGCCAAGTACGGTCCGCAGGCCGGGGGGACTGTCACCGAGCTGTTTCGACCATCCATTGAGGAAGGGGAAATGATAGATATCGAGCAGCGACCCTCATGGAAAGATCCATTCGTTACGTTCTTAATGACGGGTCAGATACCCTCAGACGGGCAAGATCAAAGAAGGTTTCGGTATAAGGTCGCGTACTACCTACTACAAGATGGCAAGCTTTACTGAAAGACCATCTCGGGCCCCTTGGACAGATGCTTGTCAGAGACCGAGGTCCCCCGAATTCTCGAGGAAATTCATTCAGGGGAGTATGGCAGCCACTCTGGGACTCGTACTCTGGAATAAAGAATTCTAAGGCATGGCTACTTCTAGCCAACCATCCACAAGGACGCGGAAGCCTTCTCCAAAAAATGTTCCCAATGTCAGCTCTTCGCGCCTCTTCAACTTCAACCAGCTCAACACCTCAGCTTGATCACCGCTCCATGGCCCTTTGCCATCTGGGGGATGGATTTGATCGGCCCTTTTCCTCAAGCCAGTGGACAGATAAAGTTTGTACTTGTAATGATCGACTACTTCACCAAGTGGATCGTGGCCAGGGCTTTGGCCAAGACCACCTCCCAGATCGTTAAAAACTTCATTTGGGGAGAAATTGCATGCAGATTTGGGATCCCTCTGGCCATCGTCATCGATAATGGGCCGCAATTCGCCAGCTTGGAGCTGGAGGACTTCTGCAAACAGCTAGGAACGGACTTTCGGTTCGCTTCTGTGCACCATCCTCGAATTAATGGACAAGTAGAGGCCGCCAACAAGCTTATCATCAACCTGCTGAAGAAGAAGGTCACCAATCTCAAAGGGAACTGGGTTGAGCAGCTCCCCTCGGACCTATGGGCTCTAAGGACAACTCCAAACTCAGCCACAGGGGAAACGCCTTTCAAGCTATCCCACGGGTCTGAGGCACTCATCCCAGTGGAGTTCGAGGTGTGGAGTCCAAGAGTTATTGTGGCTGGAGATGGCGGCGAAGAATGGCGCCTGGAGAACGAAAATGCCCAAAGGCTCTCTCTAGATTTTGTCGAGGAACTTCGTGACTTGGCCTCCGTGCGCCAGGAGGAGATCAAGAGGCGTATGGCGAAGCACTTCGATAAAAATGTATGCCTCAAGCATTTCCTTGCAAGAGATCTGGTCATGAAGAAGGTGGACGCCACGGGGCAGGAGGACACCATCGGCAAGCTACATCCCAACTGGGAAGGGCCCTTTATCATCCAAGAAGCCTTGGCCACGGGAGGCTATTACCTACAGGATCAAGCAGGAGAACAGCTGAATGGGACCAAGAGCGGGGACGACTTGAAAAGGTTCTACCCTTAGAGGTAACTCATGTATCAACTTTGTAAATATATTTCTTGATATACAATGGCGGTCGGGTTTCTCTCTTTTGTGCTAATCTACCTCGAGACTTCTGAATGCTTCCAGGATCCGCCTCGCAGTCGACTCCGGGAACCAGACATTGATTTGTTCCTCATAAATAGCCCAGGGTTGGAGATCGGGCGATGCTTCGGGACTTTAAGCGCTCTTGTAAGACCGAGCCTCTGCATTGCCAGTCGAGGTCAACTCCCCCCTTGCATGTCAGCCTATGTCCCCCCGAGTGCATCTCTCTTACAACTTGAGGAACTACCAGGAAAAAACTTGCACCCTAACTCCCAGACTCGAAGATAGGCCGACCTCGCCAAGCCATCATATGAAGAGGAATTTAAATTGTTGTCAAAACAGGATAACCTGCCGAATAAAGGGCAGGGTTAAGCCCAAAGGTGTATGTTTGTTCCGAGTGCATCCTAAAGGACCCTCGATGAAACATCACCCTCCGCCCATACGCTGGCTATCAAAGCCATTAAGCGTGGATGAAAGCGATCTACGTTGACAAATCGGAATGCGAGTCTTCGATCCGCTCCTCATAAATAGCCCAGTGCGAAAGATAGGACGATGCTTCAGAACTTTAAGCGCTCTTGTAAGACCGAGCATCTGCATTATCGGCCGAGATCAGCTCACCCCTTGCTTGTCGGCCCATGTCTCCCCGAGTGCATCTCTCTCCCAACTGGAGGAATTATTAGGAACGGGTTCAGATGTCGACTTCCCGATTCAGCGGGTTCGAGTGCGTCCCTCTTAAAAATAAAGATTATCTTCTCACCGAAAACGTCGATGCAATTAACCCCGTTGTCGTCTTTTATAGCCAACATGATAGCATTGCACTCTAAGAAGGCCTCGAGTGGCAGGGTAAATGTAAGTCTGTATCCCTACACGAGCTTGTCTCCTGCATACCAGCCATTGAACCTCCTTGAGGAGATCAAGTTCCTCGTTGGAGTGATGTCGTAGCCCGTCAACTCTGCACGAACTCCTCTCCTACAGACCGACTACTTGCCTCCTCGAGTCGACTCCACCCCCCGGTTGAGCTCGACTCCTGGCAAGGTATCGACTCCAAATAGAAGGCCTCGAATGGCAGGGTAAACGTAAGTCCGTGTCCCTGCACGAGCTCGTCTCCTGCATACCGGCCATTTAACCTCCTCGAGGAGATCAAGTTCCTCATTGGAGTGATGTAGTAGCCCGTCAACTCTGCACGAGATCCTCTCCTGCAGACCAACTACTTACCTCCTCGAGTCGACTCCACCCCCTATTGAGCTCGACTCCCTATAAGGTGTCGAATCCAAATAGAAGGCCTCGAGTGGCAGGGTAAACGTAAGTCTCTGTCCCTGCACGAGCTCGTATCCTGCATACCGGCCATTGAACCTCCTTAAAGAGATCAAGTTCCTCGTTGGAGTGATGTCATGGCCTGTCAACTCTGCACGAGCTCCTCTCCTACAGACCGAATACTTACCTCCCCGAGTCGACTCCACCCCCGGTTGAGCTTGACTCCCGTCAAGGTGTCGACTCCAAATAGAAAGCCTCGAGTGGCAGGGTAAACGTAAGTCTGTGTCCCTGCACGAGATCGTCTCCTGCATACCAGCCATTGAACCTCATCGAGGAGATCAAGTTCCTCATTGGAGTGATGTTGTAGCCCGTCAACTCTGCACGAGCTCCTCTCCTGTAGACCGACTACCTGCCTCCTCGAGTCAACTCCACCCCCGGCTGAGCTTGACTCTCGGCAAGGTGTCGACTCCAAATAGAAGGCCTCGAGTGGCAGGGTAAATGTAAGTCTGTGTCCCTGTACGAGCTCGTCTCCTGCATACCGGCCATTGAACCTCCTCGAGGAGATCAAGTTCCTCGTTGGAGTGATGTCGTAGCCCGTCAACTCTGCACGAGCTCCTCTCCTGCATACCGACTACTAGCCTCCTCGAGTCGACTCCACCCCCAGTCGAGCTTGATTCCCGGTAGGGTGTTGACTCCAAAGAGAAGACCTCGAGTGGCAGGGTAAATGTAAGTCCATGTCCCTGCACGAGCTCCCCTCCTACATACCAACCATTGAACCTCCTCGAGGAGATCAAGTTCCTCGTTCAGAATGTTTTCGTAGTTCGTCAACTCTGTATGAGTTTCACTCCTACAGACCGACTACTTGCCTCGACGAGTCGACTCACACCACTCTAGTAGAGCCTGGCTCCTGAGAGACGACTATTCATCACCTGCCGAGCTCGGATCCTGATTAGGCAGGTGCAAATATAGCTCAGGCGAGTAGGTGAGTATGCCCCGAGCGAGCAGGCGAGTATGCCCCGAGCGAGCAGGTGAGTATGCCCCGAGCGAGCAGGCGAGTATGCCCCGAGCGAGCATGCGAGTATGCCTTGGGCACATAGGCGAGTATGTCTCGGCGAGTATATGAATTGGTGTTCAGGCGTATATGCTTATGCGAGTTGATAGAACAAGTACGCATCATGAGTACTCCTCCTCGAGCCTATGAGCCTAGTGAGCGATATAAACCAGCATGCGAGAAGCAGATAGAATGGAAAACTTGTATAAATATATCAAGTTTACAAGTTACAAAAGGGTCAAAAAATTGTTACATCCAAGGAAAAATATCGGCGAGCAACTAGGACTCGTCGTCGCCATTATCTGGCCGATATTCGTCGTCCCCAACATCTATATCCTCTTCTTCCTCCTCCTCGCCATCCTCTTCGCTTCCCTCACCACTGCCTCTGCCGCTGCCGCTACTACTGGAACTGCTAGAGCCTGTCGATGGGGAGGGGACGCGATCAGGCGAGATCGTCTCCTCAGCAAGCAGTTCGGGGATGAGCTCGTCGATGGTGAGCTGCTTCTCCCTTTCGACGAGCTGCCATTTGATTCTCAGCCGCGCGAGCATTATGTTCCCCGCCACCCGCGCTATCTCGCGGCGAACGGACGACCTATCCTCCTAAAGAAGTCGGGACCGCTTGACGGCCCACTACGGATTGTCCTGCGGCCGCGACGCCTCCAGCAACAGAGTATAGGAGCTCGCCCATCCCTCGGCGGCGACCAGCCGAGTCTCCATCTCGACAGCATAAACTTGGGCCGCCTCCAGCTCAGCTTGCGAGGTGGCGAGCTTCTCCTCGCACTCAGACAACTTCTTCGCAACCTCAATCTCGGTGGCCTGCGAGGTATTAACCGTCAAACGAATGACCAGTCGAGAATCATCATTTGTCGCCAGCATAAAACGACTTACCTTATAGTCCTTCCAATGGACCGATTGCATGCCGAGGTCTATAGCCTTCTTGGAGATGATCTTCAAGCCTCCTTAGTCTCCAACAGCTTCCTGGCCGTGAAATGCCCTAACTCGGCAGATCGCCTGAGCGAGCATGCGGACTGATGGACGAGCTTCGACGGGCCGAGCTCCAGCATGGACTCGGTGTCGACTCGCCTATACAAGGCATGGAGTACGGCAAAGGCCTCCCCCTTGTCCTCCCAATCTGTCGACCAGGACGGGAGGTTGGTGATCAACAACACCAAGTGCTCATCTGTCGACCAGGTCACCAGCGGGTGACCATAGGTGTCCACCACCCCTCGCCCGAGGTTGTAGTTTGGGTGGAAGCGGGGTGCCTGAGCTTCTAGTGGCGACTCCTGGTCGTCAGTCTGAGGCGACGACACTTTCTCCTTCTTACTCGCAGGCCCCGGCGACCTGGCTTTCACCTTACCCTTAGCGATTCTCTTCCTCTCCCCAACATCAGGCGGGGGGTGGGCTTCAGTAAGAGGTTTGGCGGCTTCCTTCGCCGGAGGAAGCGGCTTGTTGGGAAGCTCATTGTCCACTGCAAAGATCGCTCGACATGATTAGTGCGAGATTCAATAAATAGAAGTGAGCAAGCGAGCATACACCATCTCTCTCAAGTCTTACCCTCGTTGGGATGGATCTCTTCGAGCGAGTTGACGTTGAGCCGCCAGTAGATAACGTCAAACCGGCGACCTCGGAAGGATTCAAACAACTGCTCGTGAATACCTTCCAAGATCGGTGGGAGGAAGGTGATATCGGCGGGTTGGCGCGGCCTTCCCAGAAGTCCCCCGAAGTCGCCGTGAACAACAACCAGCTGCTCGCTCCAGCGGTGGACTTTGTTCGTGGTCCCCACCAAAGTGCAGACGTGGCTGCTGAAGTAGACGACCCCCTCCGAAGTCGCGGCGATGACGAATATCCGACATAATATGGAGAGGTCGAAGGCTATCCTTTCCTCCCGAAGGTAGCAAAGGAACCCCATGATGATCGCCATCCCGTTGGGATTGATTTGTGTGGGAACGATCCCGAAATATCAGAGGATCTCGCACAATTCGGGCCAGAAGGGAATTCGCAGGCCGACGTCAAAATGGCGCAGCGACAACACCAACACGCCCACAACATAAGTGTTGAGTCGCTCGCCGAGAGCAGGGAGCCTTGTCGAGTTTCCCTCCGGCAGGTGGCGCTCCCTGAATGTCTCCAAGTCCTTTTCTGAGGTGATAGACTTCTTAAAAGCCGCATCAGCGAAGTTGATGGCATGAGCTTGTCGGCGGTCACTGGCATCATCGCCCACCATCTTTACAAGCTGACTTAGAGAAAATAAGCAAGGGGAAGAAGAAGGAAAGAAGAGGCGAGCAGAGGAGTTACTCGCGAGGTGGGTTGAGAAATCCGTAGCAATGTACTTATGTCTTACCTACCCCTCCTATTTATAGGCAAAGGGGGGGTATCTTTCTGGGCAAGTATCAGTCGAAGTTGCGACAAGGAAGTACACCCTTCGTCAACCCACTTCGTACGGTACAATAGAGGATGTCGCAACATTCAGCAGAACCTACATAATAAACTTGGCATACCACAGAATAAACAAGGAGAAACAAGCGGCGAGATGCAGATTCACTTATTAAAATGGAAATGAAGATTATTACAAAGTCGCCTACGGCGAGTTCAGCATAAAAGAAAAAATAATTCTAAGTCCTACGTGGTCGCTCCGGAGGGTGAGGATGTCGCCCAGCACAGCCCATCTCGCGCGCCCGTCAGAAGTGCTCTGTCACCAGTGCCATTGCATCATCGCCAAGCCGCAACTGCTCCTCAATCCTTGTCAGCCGCCCCAAGGATCCCATGCTCGCCCAGATGCTAGCCAACTCGTCGAGGACTAGCTGCAGGCGGTGGTTGTTCAGCGCCAGCTGACGATCATTCTCCTTCACCATATAGAAGTGAGCCTCGTAGCTCTCCAAGGTGGTCTGGAGTTCTTCCATCTTTGGCATTCGCACTTCCAGAGCCGAGATTCGGCTATGAGGGTCGCAGATGGCGAGCTGGTCGAACTTGCTCTCCAGCTACATATAGGCGCAAGCTGCAGCATGGCGATACTCGCTCCCCGACAACCCGATGGCATCGATGAAGGCCGCCCCTTGAGTCATCGGGCGATCTGTTAGGTAGAAGTCACAAGATCAGACAAACATCCAAACGATCAGAGATAACAGTGGCAAAACTTACCGCGATGAGGAGACTGGGATCGGCGCGGTGAAGGGACGCGACCGGGAACATCTCGCCGACTAGAGGATGGACCACCCGAGTGATCAGCTGATCTGCCCTGCCCGCGACCTCCCTGCCCGTGACCTCTATAGTCGGAGTCTCCAACTCGCGGCGGGAAGTAACTCGGCCGCGATCTATCTGGCTTCTTAGGCAGAGGCGGAGCCTGCGATGAGCTTGCTGGCTGCTGCGAAGTCTTCAGTGGAGGAGGCAGGGGATGTCGCTGCAAGTCCGCTTTCTGCTGGGCAGACAAAGGCGGCGGCGGCGGTAAAATGGTGCTCACCTCCCTAATAGAAGCCGCGTCCAAATACGGCGGAGGCGGCAAGGGAGAGCTCGCCGCTGGAAGTGTCGAATCTCGCATGGAAGTAGGAGGGTCCCTTCTCATCAGGAGATCCTTCATCGGTGGTCCTTTTCTCGCCGGAGGGTTTTCTTTCGCTGAGGAAGTATCCGACGCTTTCTTAGCACTGATGTTAATCCGAACCGTATGCTCGTGTTGGAACACCCTATTACTAATTTGGGCAAGGATCACTATGTTATTAGGAAAATTTGTTTGACCTAGTTGTATAGTTGAAAAGGTAAAATTAGAATGAGTCTAGGGCTTAGAACTTAGGTTTGGAGCTGCCCCCAAGACCACTCAGAGATCAGGACTAAGTACTGAGACAAGACAATTTTCGTCGAGCTCAGGTCGATGAAACGTCGAACTCAGTTCGACGTTCTTTGAGCTCAAGTCTGCAAATCGTCGAACTCCGGTCGACGATCTTCGAGCTCAGATCGACATTTTGTCTTCAGCTATTTTCCAAGTCGCTGAGCTCAGGTCGACGATCGTAGAGCTCAGGTCGACATTTTCTGTCTGCTGTGAAAATCCAATCTCTGAGCTCAGCTCAACGATCGTAGAGCTCGGATCGACGATTTCTGTGAGAGATGACGCTTTCAGAATTCAAATTCAAGAACAGTTATAGAATTAATTCAAATTCTTTCAGAGTTATTTTCTGCATTTATTACAAAGGATTTTCTAGCCGTTTCAAGCAATCTGATGCAAGTTTCAAGGAAGGACTAAATGGAATGTTGCTTAGGACTTTCCCCAGAGACAGTTGTCATTTATGGAAGTCATTTATGACTCTGAATAACGGCCATCTAAGTCAGATTTTTGATATACTCCTGTAGAAGAGAATAGAGATAACAACAACAATATACAGAGAATAAAAAGAGATACAGAAGAATTAGATTACAACAAAGAAGATTGAATAATACAACTTCTCTGATCAACAGTTCATCTTTTGTGATTTTTAAATCTACTGATTCTTCAAGAACACAAAAAAATTCTGCTGTAGAGGAGATCTTCTGCTACTCAACTCCTCCAAATCTTCAAGTGATCAAAAGCTTCAACATCAAGGACTCCAGACACAAAACATTTCAGCATCTGCTTGAATCATCTTCTGTTGGAGATTTGAAGCATCTGAAGACCTAACACCCTAGCAAAGCTTTCACTCCTGAACCATTCTACATCTCAGGGGGAGCTTTGACAACATCAACAATCCACTAGTCTTCTCTCAGTGATTTTAGACAGAGAAGACATCATCACCTTTTTATTTTACCACCATCTGTACAGGGTTATCTCTCCCTTCAAAAGTGAACTCTTTGTTTCTGAGACCTGATCAAAACTCAGTGGTGGCAAGACACCTGATCAAAAAATCTTGTTTGGTTTTTGAGCACCTTATCAAAAGCTCATTGGTTCCCAGGACACCTGATCAACTCTTCCTGCAGTGGATTCCTACCTAGGGTGGTAGAAGAGTGGATGTACCTAGGTTATTGGGGAACCACTATAGATCCTTGTGTCTTCTGGTTGCTGTGTGTTTGTCTTTGCTGTGTGCTGTGTGATTCTTTATTTCTTGCTTTAGTTTTTACTTCACTGCAAGCACCTTACACATATACATAAATTTAAGTCTTCCACTGCTATACCTTTCTAATTGTGAATTATTTTAAAATACTCTATTCACCCCCCCCCCCCCTCTAGAGTTATGGTAGATCTTTTCCTCACTTTCAATTGGTATCATAGGGAGGTTGGTTATTCAACATCTGTATTTTCAACAGACTGGTTGAACAGGCTAATACCTGAACCAAAAGATCCTTGATAAGATAAACCTTCTATAGAGGATAGTTATTACTTTTTATATTATAGTTATTTTCATACAAAACCATGGCACAGAATAAAGATTATGCTAGCACCAGACCTCCAGTGTGCAACCTCTCTAAGTTTGCACTTTGGAAGGCAAGGATTAAGCTTTACATGAATTCTATTGATGAGGACATTTTTAACTCTGTTTTGACAGTTTGTCCAAGACCTCAAGTGATCACAAGTACAAGTGTTGTTCAACCTCCTTCAGGAACAGATAAAGAAATGGAAAGTTGCAGATGCAAAGGCTATGAATATTCTTGCTCAGACCATGTCTGATGAGATATTCCAAAAAATGTCTGAATGCAGTTCAACAAAAGAGGTATGGGACAAGTTATCTGAAATTGTCTCAGGATCTGCTGATGAAAGGAAGGATAGGAGATCCCATCTCATAAGTCAATATGAGAATTTCAAGAAAGGAGAAGCTGAGTTAGTTGCAGATATGTACAACAGGCTCAGTCTGATAGTTAGTGAGTTGAAGACATTGGATAAGGAGATCACACTCACTGAACTAAATGACAAAATCCTAATGTGCTTCCCCAGCACTTGGGATTCAAGAATCTGGCCAATTAAAGATGCCAGAAGTCTAACTGAAATAACTACAGAAGCTCTTTTGGGCAAGCTCAAATCTTATGAGATGCTCATTAAGAATAGGGAAGAAGAGCAAAAGACTACTTCTCCAGTCATCAGAAAGGGGAAGACCATAGCTTTCAAAGCCATAGAAGAGAAGCCTGAAGACAAGGTCACGGGCAATGAAGAATTGATGAGCTTGCTTGCCAAAAGATTCTATAAAATGGCCAGGAAAGATTTCAGAAAGAGGTCATATAGAGGGCATGAGAAGCCAAGGTATGACATATCAAATAATAAAGAAATAATCTGTTTTGGATGCAGGAAACCAAGCTATATTGTGCCTGACTGTCCAGAAAATCAGAACAAGGACAAGAAGGATAGGAAATATAGGAGAAAAGACAAGGACTTCAGGGGAAACAACAGCAAAAAATCCTCCTCCAGCAAAAATAAACATATAAGGAAGGGGTTTGTAGCTGAAAGCTGGAGTGATATAGAAGAAGAATCAGAAGCCTCATCCAGCTCAAGTGATGACGAGGATGATGCTGAGGAAAAAGAATTCTGCATGATGGCAATCAATGCCTCCCAGCAAAACTCTGATGAAGAACAAGAGTCTGATTCTGAAGCTGAAACTGGATCTGAAGAGGATGAGTTAATAAACTCTTTTGATTTTACTTCTGAGGACTTTAAAATTGAATTTAAGACACTGTGTTTAGATTTGCTAAAGTCTGAGAAAGAGATAATCTCTCTCAGAAATCAATTATCTGACTACAGTATCCTAAAGTCAAATAACCTCAAACTCTCTAAGGAGTTAGAATGCTATAGGGAGCAGATAGCTGCACTGAAAAGTGAGCTATCCCAGACAAAGAAGTTTGAAGAATCCCTTAATGGGAGAAGCATCAGACTGATGGACATTACAAGCATAGTGAACTCAAGATTCAACAGTACACTGGGCTTGGGTGCTTCATCCAGCCAACCTATAGTATTAACAACCCCAATTAAATTTATTTCTGATAAAGGAAAGGGTGATGTAGAGGTAGATAGGAAGAATCCAGATTTACCTAAGGAAAATCAAGTTCAACAGAAAACGTCGAACAGAGCTCGTCGATCGTCGAATAGAGCTCGGCGATCCAAGGCTGGATCGTCGAACTAAGATCGATGACTTCTGAACTCTGAACTCTGGTATAGTCGATCTTCGAACGGAGCTCGACGATCTGACCCAAGATCGTCGAACTCAGGTCGACGATCGTCGAACGAAGCTCAGAGCTTTGAACCTTCTTTTAGAGGTAAATCTCAAGTCAATCCTAGAAGTCCCTCATCCCAAAGCTTTAACCCTTATACTTAATGGATAGTACCTCCTAGGAGATACCATCCCGAAGGATATAAGAGTCATCCAGGGATTTCTTTCATTTCTGAATTTAAAGGCTATCAACCTAGACCCAAGGTAAACTGGGTCAAAAACATATAAATTATTTATGTACAGGTGAAGACCTATCCAATAATGAACCAACAATGGTATCTGGATAGTGGGTGCTCAAAGCACATGACAGGGAGCAAGGACAATCTCACATCCTTCAAAGCCAAACTTGGACCCAAAGTGATCTTTGGAGATTCAAACTTTAGTCAAACAAAAGGATATGGTGTTGTTCAGATTGGCTCAGTCACATTCAAGAAGGTGGCTTATGTGGAAGGACTGAAGCACAACCTAATCAGCATCTGCCAACTCTGTGATGAAGGATATCAAGTGACATTCAACAAATCCTTATGCCAGATCAAGTCAGAGGATAACACAATAGTGTTAACAGTCTGCTTCTACCATAGAACCTATGCAGGTACACTCTCTTTCAGAAAGTATGGACAGATTACAGGTTAAAGAAAAGGATACAGCTCCTCCACCTATCCAGAAAAAGGATGATAGCAGTGATGATGAAGAGGATGTGCAACATCTAAAAGAGCCAGTTGTTGTTCCACAAGAGGAAACAACAACAATGGTTGGTGAACAATCAACACCCCCTGTTGATTTAGTAACAACATGAGATCATCCAATCTCCCAAGTGATTGGAGACATATCAGCTGGTGTGCAAACCAGAAATCAGGTCAACCAGAACCTGATGCTTACTTGCTTTCTATCTCAAGTTGAGCCTCAATCCATTCAAGATGCAGAACAAGATCCACACTGGATCATTGCTATGCAAGAGGAACTACATCAATTTGAGAGGAATCAAGTTTGGGAACTAGTGCCAAGGCCTAAGGATCACTCAATTATTGGAACAAAGTGGGTGTTCAGAAATAAGTTGGATGATCAAGGAGTTATTGTAAGAAATAAGGCAAGGCTAGTTGCTCAAGGCTACTCTCAAGAAGAAGGGATAGACTATGACCAGACCTTTGCACCAGTGATAAGGTTAGAGGCCATAAGAATATTCCTTGCTTATGCTGCTCACAAAGGATTCAAGGTCTACCAAATGGATGTGAAGAGTGCATTTCTCAATGGAGACATCAAAGAGGAAGTCTACTTACTCAAATTTGTGCAAGAAGTTTTCCAACCTAATGCATTCTAAATTTGAAATGAGTAGCATGGGTGAGCTTTCCTTCTTTCTAGGATTGCAAGTCAAACAACATGCTGAAGGCATATTCATTTCTCAAACCAAGTATGCAAAGGAACTGGTTAAGAAATTTGGTATGTCTGAAGCATCTTGTATGAAAACACCTATGCCTACTAATGTTGTATTAGATGCTGATGAACATGGAAAACATGTTGATCAGACAACATATAGAGCAATGATTGGCTCTCTACTGTACCTTACAGCTAGTAGACCTGATATAATGTTTGCTACATGCATATGTACTAGGTTCCAAGTAAGCCCTAGAGATTCACACTTAACTTTAGTAAAGAGGATTCTCAGGTATGTGAAAAGTTGTCCAAATCTAGGACTCTGGTATCCAAAAGACTCAGGATTTGAATTAACTGGATTTTCAGATGCTGATTATGCTGGATGTAGAGTAGACAGGAAAAGCACTAGTGGAACCTACCAGTTCCTTGGTGACAGACTTGTCTCCTGGTTCTATAAGAAACAGACATCTGTGTCCACTTCAACTGCTGAAGCTGAATACATGGCAGTAGGCAGTTGTTGCTCACAGATTCTGTGGATTAAAAACCAGCTCCTAGACTATGGCTACAACTTAGAAGGGTCAAAAATATTTTGTGATAATACTAGTGCTATCTCCATAGCACAAAATCCAGTCCTCCATAGTAGGACAAAACATATAGAGATTAGGCATCACTTTCTAAGAGACAATGTAGAGAAAAATAAAATTGAAATTCAATATATCCCAACAGATTTGCAAAGGGGAGATATTTTCACCAAACCTTTTGATGAAAAGAAACACACCTTCTTCCTAAATCAGTTAGGAATGTTAGATGGAGGAAGTTTAAAATAAATCCCAAGATTTTTTAAATCTAAAAACAGACCAAGACTAGGCTAAAAACTTATATTTTCTAGTGTCTGTAGGTTCTGTTTTGTCTCTGAACTGCGCTCGACGTTTTTCTAAAAATCGTCGAACAGAGATCGACGCTTTCCAATAAGCGTCGACCGGAGTTCAGCGTTTTCCAGGCAGCGCTAGGCTATCTTCCTCTGGTCAACGATCGTCGAACGGAGTTCAACGCTCTCCAGTATCGTCGAACGGAGATCGACGTTATTGAAGACTCTTCAGATTCCATTAGAAGCCCAGATCGTCGAACGGAGTTCAACGATCCTTCCTTTCCGCCGTCAAACCCTAATATAAAAATCATTTTTCGTCGTCGTTCTTCGATTGCGCATTCATACTCTCTATAATTTCTTTCTTTCCCTCCAAACTCTACTGCACTTGGTTGTGTTTGGTAATTTTTTTGCAGGTCTTCAATGGCGTTGAATGTTGCGGCTCTCGCGAAGATGAAGTTTGATACCGGGTTTGATATTGATATGGATTCATTCGACGGCAGCGATCAAATCTTCAAGGATATCCAAGAACTATTCAAGGAACAACAACTAGTGGATATTATGTCGACCAGAATGAAGATTGCGGCTGACGAAATAAAGGAATGGGTATTTACTGCAAACATTCTGGATGAGAGTACTATAGTCGGTACTATCCACGGGATTCAGGTACAATTGTCCTCTACCCTTCTGACCGAGGTATTCAATTTAAGTACAAGAGATGATTCTACTGAACTGTCTGGAGAAAAATTTGATTCCATGTTGGATAGAATGGGTCACTCTGCTGCAAACCCTAATAAGTTATTGAAAAAGAATCTATCTATTGAATTTCGTTTTTTTGGCTGATGTTGTGGGGAAAGTGCTGCTGGCTAAGCACTCAGCACATGATACCATATCAAGGTATCAGTTCTGTCTGATGGGAGCTATAGTGGACAAGAAACATCTGAATTGGGGAACAATCTTCTTTGATTTGATCAAGAAGAAAATTAATAAAAGTTTTGTCAATTTTGGAAGGATTTTAGGGGTTTTCCTGCACTCCAGGTGCCCAGAGCTGCTGGTTTCCAATGGGATGCACATTAATGCATCTAAAAGATTAACCTGTGCCCTATTTGGGAAATGGGACAGGCAGATCATCAAACCTGCCAGGACTACTATAGCTTCAGGCACAAGGACTCCTGTAGTCACTTCCCCTCAGGCTTCAGCCCTCATGGAAGAACTGTCTGCCTCCACCTCTGCTCCTCCTTCTCCTCCTCTTGTTTCTACCTCCACCTCCACATCAACTACAACAATCTCCTCAACCATAACCATCTCTTCCCCCATTACCATCTCATCACTTCTTTCACCTCCAGCCACCTCAGAATCATTCCATCCACTCCACTACTATCCACCTCTTACCATTCCATCCTTCAATATATTGGAAGATTCCTTCATGGATGATTCCCCTTCCTCTCCTCCTGAGCTTCCCTCTACCTCCTCCTACCAACAACTTCTTCATGATATACTCTCCCAACCATCCTTCACTCCATCCATCTCCACACCCATACCATCCATCTCCACCATCCCTATATCTCAACCATCAATTCTCCCATCCACCACAGTATCAACTGCATCCCATTCACCATCAGGTCAAGTAATTCCATCCTCCACCTCTACTCAAGTCCCACTTGAGCAAGTGGATTTATCAGCTTTAGTAGATAGGCTATATGGGATACTAGCCCCCAAGCTAGTAAGCCTGCTGGAGACCACCATGGCTCCACTCCTACAATCAATAAAGGAGCTATCTGACAGGCTAGCCTCTTTTTCCTCTCCTCGGGCAGTTCCTTCTATGGAGTGCCTTGATCCAGTCATGACTGAATCAAGGCAGGGGGAGATGCCTTATGAAGCTGAAGTAATGCATGTTGCTCCAGAACCAGTACTCACAGTGGACCTCAGGTCACTGTTGTCTGCATTTGATCTTCTTCACAGAAGAAGCTTACCAACTCAGGGAGTTGAAGACCTCACTAAGGCCATTGTGCCTACTTCTGTATGTGATCCCAGCCTGATCATATCCTATGTCAAGTCTCTTAAGGCTGAGGAAGCTGTTGCTACTGTTAGTGCTGCTGCTGCTGCTGATATTTCTAATTAATCTACTGATATTAAGATGTTGTCTGCTAATACTGCTGTTGCTGAAGAACTAGCAAGTTATCTGGAAGAACAAGTTTCTGAGAATCCTGTTGATGCATCTGCTCCACAAGTGTCTATTATTCAAACTGCTCCTGTTGAGATTCCTGCTGCTATTCCAACACCTCCTTCTCCTGCTGATTCTGAGAAATCCAAACTTCAAGAGGAATACATAAAAAGAATTGATGATCTTTATGACAGACCACAAAGCTCTGACAGTGACAAATTCAATACTGAATCTGATGACTCTGTTGGCACCATTGCCAAAAAGCGAAATGATAGAAGCAAAGCTATGATGAGAGTTCCTCCTGCCAAGGCCAAAGATGCAAATGACATACTATATTATATTCTGCATGACTGACAGATTACAGAGCCCTGGATGCAATATTCCAAAAATCAGTTAAAGGCTATGAAGAAGAAAAGGAAACTAGACAAGTATGAGAAAGGATCCTCTCAGTATCCTCCTCCTCCTCCTCCTCCAGATTCAGGATAGGGTGGAGGCTCTGCATTTCAATCTTCAGATTCAAAGTAAAGTTCCTCTCAACCCTCTCAAAGATATCGGCCCAGAGGACAGTATCAAAAAGGTTATCATTCAAGAAGAGGACAACATAGAGGAAGTCAGAGAGAATATAGAACCTATTCCAAACAGCAAAGGGAAGGACAAGGGCATATGGATTAACCTCAAGGTCCTTTTCCTTACAAACTCAGAGATACTGTTGTTACAAGAACATCTACTGCTTCAGAAACCATAAATAGATATGAACCTTCAATCCCTTTTGAGGATCCAGAAAACAATCATTTATCATGGACTGCCAGGATGAAAGAGCTTGTTGCTCTAGATCAGTTGAAGAAGGCCAGAGAACAAGGGAAAGATACTTCTAACATCACTACACTTTCAGAACAAAGAAAGACAGAACTGGAGAGATATGCTTCAAGAAAGTTCTTTGATCCAGAAGATTACATGAAACTGCATCCTGAGGCTGTAGTTCCAAGGCCCAGATCCCAAACCTCCTTAGGTGCAGAAGATGACAGAAGATCAAAGAAAGATGCTCTCAATCCCAACAAGGAGATTTTATTTAAGAAAGGCAGTGAAAGGAAATGAATTCTGTAAGCAGTCAGTACATCTATATCTGAACATTTGCTGATTTCCTTTTGAGTTCTGCAATGCTACTTTGATTATCTTTTCTGCATTGTTGGTTTAGTTTTTCTGTTTCTGTATGTATTATTCTGTATTTCCTGATTATGTCCTGTAAATAGTAATCCTAACCCAAATAGGGGGAGATTGTTGGAACACCCTATTACTAATTTGGGCAAGGATCACTATGTTATTAGTAAAATTTGTTTGACCTAGTTGTATAGTTAAAAAGGTCAAATTAGAATGAGTCTAGGGCTTAGAACTTAGGTTTGGAGCTTCCCCCAGGACCATTCAGAGATTAGGACTAAGTACTGAGACAAGACAATTTTCGTCGAGCTCAGGTCGACGAAACGTCGAACTCAGTTCGACGTTCTCTGAGCTCAAGTCTGCAAATCGTCGAAATCCGGTCGACGATCTTCGAGCTTAGATCGACATTTTGTCTTCAGCTATTTTCCAAGTCGCTGAGCTCAGGTCGACGATCGTAGAGCTCAGGTCGACGTTTTCTGTCTGCTGTGAAAATCTAATCTCAGAGCTCAGCTCAACGATCGTAGAGCTCGGATCGACGATTTCTGTGAGAGATCGACGCTTTCAGAATTCAAATTCAAGAACAGTTATGGAATTAATTCAAATTCTTTCAGAGTTATTTTCTGCATTTATTACAAAGGATTTTCTTGTCGTTTTAAGCAATCTGATGCAAGTTTCAAGGAAGGACTAAATGGAATGTTGCTTAGGACTTTCCCCAGAGACAGTTGTCATTTATGGAAGTCATTTATGACTGAGTAGCGGCCATCTAAGTCAGATTTTTGATATACTCCTGCAGAAGAGAATAGAGATAACAACAACAATATACAGAGAATAAAAAGAGATACAGAAGAATTAGATTACAACACAGAAGATTGAACAATACAACTTCTCTGATCAACAGTTCATCTTTTGTGATTTTCAAATCTACTGAATCTTCAAGAACACAAGAAAATTATGTTGTAGAGGAGATCTTCTGCTACTCAACTCCTCCAAATCTTCAAGTGTTCAAAAGCTTCAACATCAAGGACTCCAGACACAAAACATTTCAGCATCTGCTGGAATCATCTTCTGCTGGAGATCTGAAGTATCTGAAGACCTAGCACCCTAGCAAAGCTTTCACTCCTGAACCATTCTACATCTCAGGGGGAGCTTTGACAACATCAACAATCCACTAGTCTTCTCTCAGTGATTTTAGACAGAGAAGACATCATCACCTTTTTATTTTACCACCATCTGTACAGGGTTATCTCTCCCTTCAAAAGTGAACTCTTTGTTTCTGAGACCTGATCAAAACTCAGTGGTGGCAAGACACCTGATCAAAAAATCTGGTTTGGTTTTTGAGCACCTTATCAAAAGCTCATTGGTGCCCAGGACACCTGATCAACCCTTCCTGCAGTGGATTCCTACCTAGGGCGGTAGAAGAGTGGATGTACCCAGGTTGTTGGGGAACCACTATAGATCCTTGTGTCTTCTGGTTGCTGTGTGTTTGTCTTTGCTGTGTGCTGTGTGATTCTTTATTTCTTGCTTTAGTTTTTACTTCACTGCAAGCACCTTACACATATACATAAATTTAAGTCTTCCACTGCTATACCTTTTTAATTGTGAATTATTTTAAAATACTCTATTCACCACCCCCCCCCCCCTCTAGAGTTAAGGTAGATCTTTTCCTCACTTTCAGCTCGGTCTGATATGGCTTATCAGCTGTGAGGGCGAGCAACGGCGCGGAATTCAAGGAGGTGACGTCCAGCGGTACATCCACGATGCTTGGAGGGGAATCTACACAAGAAAATTAGGTCAGCGAGAAGCACACAGCGATCAACGATTGGGGAGGGCGGGGGCAGAGCGGCGACCTGTTAAGGAGACGACTTCGATACGGGATGTCGCCGGCTTCCCGGTGACTTCGGGATTCTCGGGCAGACTGAGGATGGCCGAGTAAGGAGCGTTGTCCATCCCAAGGTCGCTGAGAAGCTTCTTGGTACTAGCGGAAGGTGCGAGTTCGACAATCACCACCGCGACTGGCTCAGATGGCGGAGGCGGGTCGATCGACGAAGAAGCGGGTTTCTTGGGCTTCTTGGTCTTCTTATTTTTCGACGGCGGCAAGTCGGTGGCAAGTCGGCGGCGACATCTTCCTCACGCGGTCTTTTCAGTTTGGAGATGCCGAGGAGACCAGACAAGGTGGAGAGGCTGTCTTGAAGAAGTTTCGTGTTAGCGTCCGACATGGTAGGCGAGCTTCGGAGATCCGTCTAAGAAACCAGCCCCCCCCCACCCTATTTATAGATTTCTTCGAGCAGCAGGCGAGGTGAGCAGCCCGAATACTCGGCAAAACTGCTCGCCGAATAAGTGTTGGATGTTTCTTTTCGAGCTCCCACGTCGCTCAAAAAGAGCGGGGATTGTGTACAACCCATATTCGACGAGGATGGGCCCTATCGCAGCCAGCTCAGCGAGAGTCAAAGTCAACAAGTCAAGATAGAAGTCAAATCAAGCCGCAAGCAAGCAGAAGGCCTTGGCGAGTATGGCGAGCTCCCCACGCATACTCGCCAGGTTGGCGACTAGGCGAGCTACTCGCCCAGCCCGTGTGAGTTCCCCAGGAAGTCGTCTAGTCGTCGGGGTGGGGGTATAAGTATGACCCCCCCCCCCTCTTAGATTTCCCTATAAATAGGACCCCAAGGGTACGAGGGAGGAGGACCAAGAATCTCGGATAGATACTCGTGAGCCCTTTGTATTCTTTTTCCTTAGATACCAAGTCACGACCTGCGACTTAGTTGCTAGCTTATTTCCCTCGTACCTGGCTCGGCCTTTCTGGTTATGGAGGGACTGCTTCTTCCAAGCAGCTGGGTATGTGGTGGGACCTTCCTGCCGCAGCAACCTAGGGTCTTGTTCCTAGCTCATTTCTGTTCTTGCTTCTGTGGGCCGTCTAACTTCACTACTTGACCAGTAGCCTTAGGCAGCCTAGTCTGATCTTGAGGCAGGGAATTTTTCTTGGCTTCAACATTCCGGATCTCTACGAGTAACAAGAGTAATCTCCAAATCCATCAGGGATTGAAACCAATCTCTTGGAATCTACTCCATCCAGTTTCCAGCTATCGAGGGTTGGTGGCTCAGCGCGTCAGCGACTCTATTAGCCTTCTCGGGGTGGTACTAGAGAGCGAAATCATAATCACATTGAAATTCCAACCACTGACACTATCGGAGGTTCAACTCTTTCTAGGTAAAGATGTATTTGAGACTCTTATGGTCGGAGAAGATTTTGCACCTTACTCCGTACAATTAGTGCCTCCAAATCTTGAGGGAGAAGACAACAATGCCCAATTCCAAGTCATGGGCTACGTAGCTTAGCTCATGTGGCTTTAGCTGGCGAGAAGCATAAGCCACTACCTTACCATGCTGCATTAAAATAGCTCCTAATCCTTTCAGGGATGCATCTATATATATCTGAAATCCTTTGGTTCCTGAAGGGATCGTAAGGATCGGGGCAGAGGTTAGCCATTTCTTTAGCTCTACGAACGCAACCTCATATTCTGGCTTCCACCAGAACATAACATCTTTCTTTGTGAGGGCAGTGATGGGTAATGTAATTTTAGAGAACCCTTCCACAAATTTTCAGTAGTAACCAGCAAGACAGAGAAAAATTCGAATATCCACTGCTGACTTAAGCGGCGGCCAATTCTGAACCGCTTGGATTTTGGCTTGGTCCACCGCCACACCATTTTTATTGACGGTATGCCCCAAAAAATAAACTTCTTCTAACCAGAATTTGCACTTACTGAACTTGGAGAAGAGAGAGTGTTCCCGAAGTTTAAGTAACACAATCTGCAAATGTATAGAATGTTCGGCCTTGGTTTTTGAGTAGATCAAGATGTCATCGATGAATACAATCATGAAAAGATCTAGAAAGGGTTCAAACACCTTATTCATTAGATCCATAAAGGCGAAGGGGCATTGGTGAGCCCAAACAGCATTACCATAAACTCTTATAGCCCGTAGCGAGAGCTAAAGGCAGTTTTGAGGATTTCTTCCTCCCAGACTCGAAGCTAATAGTAGCCAGATCTTAGGTACATCTTGGAGAATACAGATACTCCTTGGAGTTGATCGAACAACTCGTCGATCTTTGGGAGTGGATATGTATTATGTATGGTAAGCTTGTTTAGCTCCCTATAATCTATGCATAAACGCAGTGACCCATCTGTTGGGTACATTGGAAAATGTGTACCTGATTTGAAGAAGCCCAACCTAGCTCAATGATATACATCAAGGTGTATTTGATGTTGTTTTTGAGTTGACATGTGCAGGTGAAGAATTGATAAAGTATGCAGAAAAAATTCTAAGTCCAAGTGTCGACACAGAGAAGGATGTGTCGACACATAGAAGAAATTAGTCGACATCAACACTGGGAAGCAGTGTCGACACATAGCAGTTAGTCTACAACTACACTGGGAAAAAGTGTCGACACAGAGGAAGTATGTCGACACATAGCAGTTAGTCTACAATGATACTGGGAAAGTGTGTCGACACAGAAGAAGTAAGTCGACACAACACTGGGAATTTGTGTCGACACAGAAGAAAAGCGTCGACCTCAACATTGGGAAAATGTGTCGACACAAAAGGATATAGTCGACCTCAAGTTTGTCGACACCAGCAGTATGTGTCGACACAGAAGAATATAGTCGACCTCAAGTTTGTCTACACCAGCAGAATGTGTCGACACATTGTGATTGAGTCGACACATTATAGCAGGGTTAAAAGAAGACTGTGTCGACACCTGAAGGCTAAGTCGACACTTACTAAGTTATGATTCTACAACAACTGTGTCGACACACAGGACTTGTGTCGACACACTGAAGAGTCAAGACCAAGTTATTTTCAGAAGAAGCTGTGTCGACTCAAAGGCAACTTAGTCGACATCACTGAAGACTTTGTCGACACCAAAGTCAATTGTGTCGACACAGATAGACAGATGGTCTCGACACTTTCTGACAGACTGTCTCGACAGCTTGTGGTTCAAGACTAAGGCACAGGACTTGTTTGAAGACTTGACAGCTGTGGGTTGCCACCGGTTAACTGAAACTGTCAGACTTGTCAGAAAACGGTTAGAAACCGGATCAGCCGGTTACCATGAAAGAAGTCTATAAATAGACAGATTCAGAAGGAGAAAGTAACCTTTTGAAATACATTGTTGAGAATCAAAAAGTTGAGAAGGATTACAATCCAATTCATTTCCAGAAAGTGTTAGGCACTTAAGAAGATCTTCTCCGGAAGATCTAAGAAGACTATCTAAGGATAGATCAAAGAAGAGTTCTAATCAGAATTCAGAAGAATCATTCAAAGTACTGGATAGAGAGAGATCAAGCCAGAATTTGAAGAAGAAGAAAGAAACCACCAGTGGATTCTCAAGAAGCTGTTTGGAAATCAACTCAGCTAAGTTCATATTCAAGAAGCTTTGAAGAAAGCTCAGATACAGTTGTTTTCATCAGCTGATCAAGAATTGTCTTGGCCTTCTCTCTCTCTCAATTTAGGCAAGACAGTTAGATAATCTTTTCTATATTTCTGTAGGATCTGTTTACACAGATCTGAGTTGTAAGCCTATGTTATAAAGGCTGAGTGTAGGAGTGTTGTACTCTGAGTGGTAGGGCTGTGTGCCTGAGTGTAGGAGAAGGGTCTTCTCTGAGTTGTAGGCCTTGGGGCAAGGCTGAGGTAGGGCTGTTGTGCCTGAGTTGTAGGAACCAGTTGGGTTCTGAGTTGTAGGATCTGTTGATCTGAGATTAGTGGAAGTTTGTCCGAATCTAGCATACTGTTAGATAGGTGAAGGGGGAAAGTGGATGTACCCATACCTTGGGGAACCACTATAAAACATTGTGCAATCTGTAATGTTTTATTTTCTGTGATTGCTGTGATTATTGTGTTAGCCATTAAATTGAATTCTGCCTAGAAGTTTTTATAAATAAGCAGAACCTATTCACCCCCCCCCCCTCTAGGTGTTTAGGCTGTCTTGAAAGATAAACTATCAAGTGGTATCAGAGGGAGGTTCCTCAAAAAGGACTTAACAGTCTGAGGTAGATCTGAAAGGCAGATTCAAGATTCAAGAAGATGGGTTCTGGAGAGAATCATAAGGAGCTAGGGTCTATGAAATTACCCATATGCAGGAAGGAAATCTTTGGTATCTGGAAAGAAAGAGTCAGACTGTTTATGGAAGCATCTGACCCAAGAATTTACATCACAGTACAGGAAGGCCCCTTCATTCCAATGAAGGTATCAGTTCTTGATGCAAATATCCAAACTCCAAAGAGTTATTCAGAAATGACCAAGGATGAAATCATCTTGGCAACCATGGATAAAAGAGCTCAGAACATTATTGTTAGTGCCATAGATGATTCAACATTTTAGAATCTGATTCACTGCAAGACCTCCAAGGAGATGTGGGACACATTGATTGTCTACATGGAGGGATCTGAAGAAGTAAGGCTGGACAGGAAGTCTATGCTAAATCAGGAGTATGAAAGCTTTAGACAAGGAAAATCTGATAGCATAACTGAGTGCTATAAGAAATTCTATAGAATTGTGAATGAGCTAATATCCTATAGAAGAGTCTTCAGTACCTATGAACTGAATGACAAATTCTTAAGATCCTTATCAAAGGATTGGGATACAAAGATCTGTGCCATAAGAGAAGTGGCTAAATTGGCAGAGATATCTCCTCCAACCCTGTTTGGAAAGTTGCTATCCTATGAAATGCAACTTATGGTGAGGAAGGAGGAGGAAAGAAACTCAAGTGGAGAGCATAGAGAAAAGACTGTGGAATTCAATGCAGAAGCCACTAGAAAGAATAGGAGGAAATCACCATCTCCTCCTAAGGAAGTTACAGAAGATAGTTCTGAAAGTTCAAACAAGGGTTCTGAAAGCTGTGATTCAGATGCAGATTTTGCTGCATTCACAAGACAATTCCAGAGGTTCTTGAAGAAGAAGCAGTGGAAGTCTAGGCCTTCCCCATCACAGCAAGTTGATGACTATTATAAGAAGATAAGGTCATCAAGGAAAGAGAAGAGCAGATCAAAACCCAGCAAAGCCACTACTTCAAAGATTGTCTGTTATTGTTGCAATAGGCCTGGACATGTAGTGGCTGATTGTCCTGACAAGAGAAAGGAACCTTCAGAAAAGAAGAAGACTTATCAGAAAGGCAAGAAGGAGAAATCCTTTGTAGCAAAGAAAGATAAGAGTCTATCAGACCAGTCAACTTCAGAGTCAGAATCTGAAGCTGAAGCATATATTGGACTATATGATGCATCTGAAGAAGAGGAATTTCTGCAGTTGCTAGACTCCATCAATGAACAAAAGGATCAACATTGTATGGGGCTGATGGCAGGATCAGAGGAGGACATATGCCAGAATCAGTCTGGTCATAATAAGGTACAATGTCCTTCTATTACATCTGTTTGTTGTACAAGTGAAGAATCAGCTACATCTGCATCAACAAATGTAGATGCATCTGAATCTGAAGGAGATGTCTATCAATTGATAGACAAGTATGGGGACCTGTTGCAGGCCCTTAAGAAAAGCAAGAACCTGGTTAAATCTCAGGCTCAGGAAATTGCTGAACTAAGGTTGGCTACAACTGAGTTAGAAAAAGTCATTGATCAAAAATTAAATGAAATTGCCAAGCTGAAGAATATAACTATTATTCAGATGGGCACAATTAATTATACTAATGATCAAGTGAAGAGTCTGGAGGCCAGACTTAGAATTGAAAGGGATTTAGTGGCTAGTTACTCTAAGCCAAAATCTGTCTTACCCTTGATAGATGAATTTGTCACTCAAAAGGGTAAGGCTGGATTAGGATTTAAAGGTAACTCCAGGGCTGGCAGATTCAAGAGGAAAGGCAAAGCTCCTGTTCAGCCACTAAACCTTTCAGTCCCCATAAAGTTTAGTAAGGTGAAAGTGCCTTCTAACAAATATGATCATAAGACATTCAAGGTCATATTAAGACTAATGTTCTGAAGAACAAGGGTGTAAATGCAAGCAGGCCTACCTATGGTCATAAACTCAATGGTTTTAAGAAATCAGTAGGTGAAGTTGCAACAGCACCAGCAATGAACAGTAAGTCTTTTGACAAAGATGTAGCTAGATCTAGATACAATAAGTTTGAATGTTGGTGCTGTGGCAAGAGAGGCCATTTTGCATTAGACTGCTGGTATAACACAAGTGTTATAAAGAATAAGAGTCTACCTGTTAGAAGAGGTTATGATAGCTTTATTAATGCTAACCTGGACCAAGGACCCAAGACTTACTTGGGTTCTAAGGGTAAGTAATTCTGTATTGCAGGTGAATCCAAGTAACCATGCCCCTATATGGTACTTGGATAGTGGTTGTTCCAGGCACATGACTGGAACAAAGGGGCTGCTGAAGGAGTATTCATCTGTCAAAGATGGACCTAAAGTGATCTTTGGTGGATCTGAAAGTGGAGTCATCAAAGGGTTTGGTAACATTTCTTCTAACCTAATTACTATCACTCAAGTGGCTTATGTAAAAGGTTTGAAACATAATCTAATAAGCATAAGCCAGCTAAGTGATTTAGGATATGACATTTTATTTGTTAAAGATGGATGTCATATCAAGAGGTCAAGTGATCAAAAGATCATACTGACTGGGTATAGGAAGAGAAATGTATATTGTCTTAATTTTGAATGTGAGAATAAGGCTTCTCCCATCTGTCTTGTAGCTGATGACAATGCTTCTCATTGTGTTAAGTGGCACAAGAGATTGGCTCATCTAAACTACAAGACAATTGGCAAACTCTTTAGCAAAGAGCTAGTAAGGAATGGACCTCAAATTAAGTGTATAAAGGAAGGGATATGCTCAGCTTGTCAAAAGGGAAAGCAGACAAAATCCTCCTTTCAAAGCCTTGAAAACAAGGATTCTGTGAGGTGCTTATACCTCTTGCATATGGATCTTTTTGGTCCAATGCCAGTTCATAGTCTAGGTAGGAAGGTCTACACTTTTGTGGTTGTAGATGACTATTCTAGATTTACATGGGTGTTCTTTCTGAGACAAAAATCTGAAACCCCAAGTGTATTACTTAATTTTGTAAAGCAAGTTTAGAATGAACTGAATAGTACAGTGGTCAAAATCAGAAGTGACCATGGTACTGAATTTCAATCTGAAAGCATGACAAGATTATGTGAGGACTTTGGGATTTTCAAGAGTTCTCCTCTCCAAGAACACCTCAGCAAAATGGGATTGCTGAAAGGAAGAATAGGACATTAATTGAAGCTGGTAGAACTCTATTGAGTGACACCTCTCTCCCAGAATATTTCTGGGCTGAGGCAGTTAACACTGCTTGTCATGTCATCAATAGGGCTTCTATCACCAAAAGCCACAGAAAGACTCCCTATGAGATTGTGAAAGGCAGAAAACCAAATCTATCCTATTTTAGGATCTTTGGTTGCAAGTGCTATATACTTAACAATGACAAGTCATATTTGACTAAGTTTGCTGCCAAATCCCAGGATGGGATATTTGTTGGGTACAGCACAAATAGTAAGGCCTATAGAGTCTTCAACTTAACTACTCAAGTTGTTGAAGAATCTGTGCATGTTGTATTTGATGAAACAAGATTAATCAATTGTGAGTTGTCTTGTAGATCAAATGACTCAACAGGTATAAGCAAGAGGATGGACAAGCTCTCCATTACTGAAGCTTCAAAGGAAGATGGAGCTTTGGAAAATGAAGGCTGCTGTCCAGGGGGAGTACAAGAGATAATGGAAGCTGATGAAAACCAAGAGGTTCAGCAGAATGAAGAAGCTGGAGATGCTCAACCTGAAGGGAATCTTCCTCCAGCTATAAGATATCTAAGAGATCATCCTGCTGATCAGATAATTGGTGATCCAAGACAAGGAGTGCAAACTAGAAGCAGAAATCAAAGCACAGTTTTGCATTCAAGTTTCTTGTCTCAAATGGAACCTAAGAAGTTTGAAGAAGCTATCCAAGACCAGCACTGGATTGATGCTATGCAAGAGGAGCTGAATCAATTCAGAAGGTGCAAAGTCTGGGAGCTTGTTCCTAAACCAAGAGGCCACAACATAATTGGCACCAAGTGGATCTATAGGAACAAGCTAGATGAAAGTGGGATAATAGTGAAGAATAAAGCAAGGTTAGTTGCAAAAGGATACAGGCAGGAAGAAGGGATTGACTTTGATCAAACCTTTGCTCCAGTAGCAAGGCTGGAGGCTATCAGAATGTTCCTTGCCTATGCAGCCTACCAAGACTTCAAAGTATACCAGATGGATGTGAAGTCAGCATTTCTGAATGGTGACCTTAAAGAAGAAGTATATGTAGAGCAGCCATCAGGTTTTGTAGATCCTCTTAAACCTGATTCTGTGTATAAGCTTAGGAAAGCTTTGTATGGGTTAAAACAAGCTCCAAGGGCTTGGTATGAAACCCTATCTACCTTCCTCATTGAGAATAAATTCTCAAGAGGAAAGATAGACAAAACTCTATTCCTTAGGGAATCAAAGGTAAGATCATCTTAGTTCGGATTTATGTTGATGACATAATCTTTGGATCTACTGAAAACAACCTTTGTAAAAAGTTTGCCAAACTTATGCAAGGGAAGTTTGAGATGAGCAGTATGGGAGAACTTAAGTTCTTCTTGGGACTCCAAGTAAGACAGACTGATGATGGATTGTCCATATCCCAGTCTAAGTTCACCAAAGAATTAATTAAGAAATATGGTATGGAGTCATCCTCCACCATGAGAACTCCTATGGGAACAAGTATGCCTATATGCAAAGATGAGACAGGTAAACCTGTTGATGAATCATTGTATAGAGGAATAGTTGGGTCTCTACTATATCTCACTGCTAGTAGACCAGACATTATGTATGCAACATGTGTCTGTGCTAGGTACCAAGCCTGCCCTAAAGAATCTCATTATACTGCAGTCAAAAGGATTCTGAGATATCTAAAGGGCACTCCTAATCTAGGTCTTTGGTACCCTAGGAATAGAGATTTTCTACTAACAGGCTATTCAGATGCAGATTTTGCAGGATGTAGAGAGGACGGGAAAAGTACTACAGGTACTTGTCAATTCCTGGGAGGAAGACTAATATCATGGAGTAGTAAGAAGCAGACCAGTGTGGCAATTTCCACAGCTGAGTCAGAGTATGTTGCTGCTGGAAGCTGCTGTGCACAGCTATTATGGATGCAGCATCAGCTTAAGGATTATGGTATTCAGGTAAGTAGAACACCTCTTTTATGTGATTCTAAGAGTGCTATTTCTATTGCTAATAATCCAGTTTCTCATAGTAGAACTAAGCATATAGAAATCAAATACCATTTTCTTAGAGAACATGTAGAAAAAGGAGACATCTCATTGGAATTTGTAAAAACAGATTATCAAATAGCAGATGTATTTACTAAGCCTTTAGATGAAACCAAATTCAATAAATTCAAAATTGAATTAGGTATGTTAACCATTGATTAATGTATTAACAAAATCATTAACAATGCAATTGAAGTGGTTTGTAAGTAAGTAAAAGTAATAACAACATAATCAAGTGTTAAAAAGGACACATTGAAGTAACACTTACAAGTGGTGTTGAACCAACAGAAATTGGCTAAGTAAGAATGTGTCGACACATTCAGTAATTATGTGTCGACTCAGAAAAATAATGTCGACAAGTCAGAAATATTGTGTCGACACAGAGAATATGTGTCGACACTTAAGAGTTATATTGTTGACTTAACCAGAAATGTAATGTCGACTCAACCAGGATAATGGTGTCGACACTTACAGAATATGTGTCGACACTTATCCTTAGAGTCGACACAGAATTTTTGTCTATCTATTATGTATCCAAGGTGTCGACATAACCACAAATTGGTGTCGACACATAGTAAGCTGAAGTAATGTCGAGACAATAGAAGTTTGTGTCGACACATTCCGTCTGTGTCGACACATTTAGTCTGTGTTTGGCGCCTTTTGAACTTCTTTCAACAGAAGGTATAAATAGGTGAAAAACGCTTTCTGTCGACACGCTTCCAAGGCTTTCGAGACTAAAACCCTGTGTCGACAGTCTATCTTTCTCTCTTCTCTCAAGCTTTCTCGACGAATCGATGGCGCCAAGGATGGAAGACAACGTCAATGAGGGGTATGAGTTGGTGCGCCAGGCCTTTGCAGATGCGCCGCCAGATGTTCAAGGGGTTATCACCCTCCTCTCCGAGTCAGGGTTAGAATTTCTAATCTCAGAGCCAACTAAAATCTGGAAAAAGGAGGTGCACGAGTTCTTTATCTCTGCATCAGTCCACTCAACAGGCCTCAAGATTAAGTCCAATGTTCAAGGGACTAAGGTGAAGATTACTCCAAGAACTTTGAGAAAGATCTTTCAATTACAAGTAGTTGAGAATGAAGAGGAAGTTCCTAGTTCTAAGACAAGGGAAGCCCTTCAATGGTGTGGACTGGACTCGAGTATGAAGATTGGAGCTGCATTCAACAGGAAGGGTATGAATCAGCAAGGGAAATTCTTGTCTGAAGTTGTTGGGAAAGTAATCCTCTGCAAGACAGGTGGACATGATAGGATTTCTGCCTATATGTTCAGCCTTATGACCAGGATAGTTTTTACAATTCCTACTGATTGGTCAGGAGTACTCTTTGACAAGCTCAAAGAAGGAATCAAGAAGCCTAACATGGCTAGAATCATGAGCTTATATCTCACTGGAGTGATTCCTGAAGTGATGCAGCAACTGCCAGGGACTAAGATCAATCATATGAGAAGGATGGATATGAGACTGTTCTCTAGGTGGGATAGGGTGCTGTCCAAGGATGTGCCTGAAGAGAGCAGGCCAGACACCCCTGTGAAATCCCCTTCTCAAACTCAAGACACTGAACAACAACAAGAAGACCCACTCAGGACACAGGTTGAAGAACAGCCTGACTCAACTATAGTCCAGCTAGTGTCAACACCTGCACAGATGCAGGGGGAGCCAGCTCACTCTCCTGCTCAAAATGTATCTACTCCTGATAAGGTACTAGTGTAGGGGGAGCTAATGTATTTTACTATAAAAGACATTGCTCATATTCTTATTACTGCACAGGTTCAGGGGGAGCTAGTGTCCACTCCTACTCTAGATACTACAATTACTGAACGAGTACAGGAAAAGCTGTTGTCAGTACAAGTGCAAGAGGAAGCACAGTTAGACTTATCTCAAGATTTAACTGCTGCAGAAGTTACAGCTCCACTGGAATTTACTCTGGAGGAGTTATTCCCTGATGCTGATACTACTACTGATAAAGTAGGAGGTGGACCAGGCATTGAGAAGTCCATAGGTATGGACATTGATCAGGAAGCTGAAGTTGAGCCACAAGTTGAGGGGGAGCCAGTGGATGTTGAGACTGAGCAACAGGTCACTGGGACAGATACACTTCATCCTCCTCAAGAAAAAATTCACCTAGATACTTCATCTGATACTGAAACTGAAGAAGCCAGGATGGCAAAGAAAAGAAAACTTGTTGTATTTAAGAGAAGAAGCAAGAATTATAAGCAGGCTTTACAGACAACACCTCCACAAGTATCTCCTGCCTTTGATTATAACAGGTTTATGGTAGATCTACAGGTAAAATTGGATGAACAAAGGATAGCTCTGGAAAAGTATGTTGATGAAAAAAGCAAGTCACTTCAGTTTGACTTAGCTCAGGATATAAAGTCCATCCAGTTTCAAGTCAACATGCATAAGAAAGAAATGACAGATTGCTTCCAAAAGGGAGGCCATGCTGTGGTTTATCTAGCTCAACAACAAGAGGCTATTACTAAAAAGGTAGATGATATTGCCCTGAAGCAAAGCTATGTATTGGAAAATCAGTTAAGAATGAATGATAATTTAACTGAATCTCATAATGCGATCATTGAGGAAGTCAAGAAGTTTGTTCCTGGCCTGCCTACAGATAAAACAAAAGAAAGGGAAGAATTTGATAAGAATTTTCAAGCTGTCATTGCTTCTGTTAAGACTGCAATCACTACCTCTCAAAAGAAATATCTGAAAAGCTTCAAAGATTAAAACCATTTTTTAAAGAGGGTGTGAATTATCTGGATGGCCAAATCAGATTTCAAAAGGAAGATCTAAGAGATCATGTATCTAGAGAAGCCATAAAGGGGGAGAGGATGCTAATTCATGCAGGCTCAGAGCACTCCAAATGGGTGACCAATAGTATCCGAGCCACATTGGGATATCCCCCATTGTGTGATGATGCTATGGTGGCTGAGTCAGGAATACAAACAAATCTACTTGAAGGCAATCAACCTGAGATTGCCCAAGTCATTTACCCCCCTCCAGATTTTGACATGATTGATCAGCAGGTTCAAGGCATGTATAGTCCTCCAAAGGAGGTTACTAATATTGTCATTGGGAAGGTTGATAAGCCAGAGGCTACTCTGAAAGAACAGCAAGATGCTCTATTAGCAAAGAAGAGATTCAGAGAGCAGGCTGCACTCAAGCCAGATTATGAGCAGTGGAGTCCTACTTCAAGGAACATAATACTCACTGCATGGAAAGTTGTACAAGACAAAGTTCATGAGAGAGGGAAGTGGTACAATGAGATAGAATGGCAGAAGTATGAGGCAAGACAGGAAGCAATAGTACAATTCAGAAGGAAAGCTAAGCTGGGAAGGCTGCCACCAGATGCTAAGGAGCCAAGCAAGTACTTCCCAAAGCCTTTTCACTATTTTGAAAGGCAAAGGATCAAGGAAGAAGCTCAGAAGAAAGCTGATCAAAAAGGAAAGAAGATAGCTGAAGAATCAGAAGCTCCTGTGACAGCTACAATTCAATCTGGCAAAGGGATTATCATAAGAGAGCCTGATCAATCCTGATTATGTTTTTAGTTCCTTCATAGTGTTTTTGTAATGTTGTGATGTGATCATTAAATGTAAAACAATGTAATCAAACATTACCCAGTTATAAACAAAATGTTGATTGGCATATTATAATGTTCATTCTGTGATGGATTATTTTTTATGTTTTGTTTATATTAAGTATTCCTGTTATGTCACATATCATCAATTTAGTACTGTTTATAAATGGTGTATATCATTGGCTATAAGGGTTATGACTTCTCCAAATAGGGGGAGATTGTTGGGTACATTGGAAAATGTGTACCTGATTTGAAGAAGCCCAACCTAGCTCAATGATATACATCAAGGTGTATTTGATGTTGTTTTTGAGTTGACATGTGCAGGTGAAGAATTGATAAAGTATGCAGAAAAAATTCTAAGTCCAAGTGTCGACACAGAGAAGGATGTGTCGACACATAGAAGAAATTAGTCGACATCAACACTGGGAAGCAGTGTCGACACATAGCAGTTAGTCTACAACTACACTGGGAAAAAGTGTCGACACAGAGGAAGTATGTCGACACATAGCAGTTAGTCTACAATGATACTGGGAAAGTGTGTCGACACAGAAGAAGTAAGTCGACACAACACTGGGAATTTGTGTCGACACAGAAGAAAAGCGTCGACCTCAACATTGGGAAAATGTGTCGACACAAAAGGATATAGTCGACCTCAAGTTTGTCGACACCAGCAGTATGTGTCGACATAGAAGAATATAGTCGACCTCAAGTTTGTCTACACCAGCAGAATGTGTCAACACATTGTGATTGAGTCGACACATTATAGCAGGGTTAAAAGAAGACTGTGTCGACACCTGAAGGCTAAGTCGACACTTACTAAGTTATGATTCTACAACAACTGTGTCGACACACAGGACTTGTGTCGACACACTGAAGAGTCAAGACCAAGTTATTTTCAGAAGAAGCTGTGTCGACTCAAAGGCAACTTAGTCGACATCACTGAAGACTGTGTCAACACCAAAGTCAATTGTGTCGACACAGATAGACAGATGGTCTCGACACTTTCTGACAGACTGTCTCGACAGCTTGTGGTTCAAGACTAAGGCACAGGACTTGTTTGAAGACTTGACTGCTGTGGGTTGCCACCGATTAACTGAAACTGTCAGACTTGTCAGAAAACGGTTAGAAACCGGATCAGCCGGTTACCATGAAAGAAGTCTATAAATAGACAGATTCAGAAGGAGAAAGTAACCTTTTGAAATACATTGTTGAGAAACAAAAAGTTGAGAAGGATTACAATCCAATTCATTTCAAGAAAGTGTTAGGCACTTAAGAAGATCTTCTCCGGAAGATCTAAGAAGACTATCTAAGGATAGATCAAAGAAGAGTTCTAATCAGAATTCAGAAGAATCATTCAAAGTGCTGGATAGAGAGAGATCAAGCCAGAATTTGAAGAAGAAGAAAGAAACCACCAGTGGATTCTCAAGAAGCTGTTTGGAAATCAACTCAGCTAAGTTCATATTCAAGAAGCTTTGAAGAAAACTCAGATACAGTTGTTTTCATCAGTTGATCAAGTATTGTCTTGGCCTTCTCTCTCTCAATTTAGGCAAGACAGTTAGATAATCTTTTCTATATTTCTGTAGGATCTGTTTACACAGATCTGAGTTGTAAGCCTATGTTATAAAGGCTGAGTGTAGGAGTGTTGTACTCTGAGTGGTAGGGCTGTGTGCCTGAGTGTAGGAGAAGGGTCTTCTCTGAGTTGTAGGCCTTGGGGCAAGGCTGAGGTAGGGCTGTTGTGCCTGAGTTGTAGGAACCAGTTGGGTTCTGAGTTGTAGGATCTGTTGATCTGAGATTAGTGGAAGTTTGGCCGAATCTAGCATACTGCTAGATAGGTGAAGGGGGAAAGTGGATGTACCCAGACCTTGGGGAACCACTATAAAACATTGTGCAATCTGTGATGTTTTATTTTCTGTGATTACTGTGATTATTGTGTTAGCCATTAAATTGAATTCTGCCTAGAAGTTTTTATAAATAAGCAGAACCTATTCACCCCCCCCCTCTAGGTGTTTAGGCTGTCTTGAAAGATAAACTATCACCATCCTTCTTCTTTAAGAATAGCATAAAGGCTCCCCAGGGCGAGGAACTTGGGCGGACAAATCCAGCATCTATCAGTTCTTAAAGCTAGATCTTCAACTCGGCCAATTCCTTGGGGGCCATCCGATAGGGTGCTTGGGACACTGGTCAAGCTCCAGACACAAGCTCGATTTGGAAGTCGACTTCTATCTGTGGGGGCAAACCTGGATGGGACTCCGGAAACACATCTTGAAAATCACGTACCGCCAGCACCTTGGCGAGTACTTGATTCTTATTCTCCATTTCGAAGTAGATAAGAAATACTTCATCCTTCTGCCGGACTGACCTTACAGTCTGAGCGGAGGTCAAAATGATAAGAGAGACGGAGGGTATACCTGCCAGCATAAGGACCTATCAATCTAGGTTCTGAAGCTTGACCTCTCGAGTTGAATAATTTATTTGGGCCTTATGCTCGGCCAGCCAATCCATTCCCAGTATGAGGTTGAATTCGGTTATTGCTAAGATCGTCGTGTAAATCTCGAATTCCACGTCCCTTATGACGGCCTAAAATGAGCATATTTCTGTAGATGTCATATCTGATCCGTCTAGTAGACGAATCTGTATAGACAGTACAGACGAGCATATGACATTTTCCTTGGACGCGATAAAGTCTTGAGATATAAAGGAGTGTGTTGCTCTAGTATCGAAGAGAGTTTTGATGGGGTGTCCTTCTACCAAAAGTAGACCTAAAGAAGTAAGGAGTATATACAGATATCATTTAACAAAACATATGCCTGATATAGATATATACATGCTCAAAGGCTAGCACATAGGTAGTAATATCTGACGTATCTCTAACATCTAAGATATATACCTTTCACTACATCGAGGGCTGGTCCATGCTGGAGGTCTAAGGCGTAAGCCTCCAAGGGTGTTACTCGGCCCTGCTGACCTCTCCTACCAGCTCTACCTCTACGACCTCTCTGGACCTATCCCCATGCCGCCTGTCCTCCTTGAACTGCTCCTAATCCTAGCCTTCCTACTGTCTGTGGGCAGAAGGCCCTCATGTGTCCTAACTGCTGGTACAGAAAGCTATTCCTAGCAAAGGGAACATCTCGTTGAGCTACTAGTGCTGGTTATAGTACTGGAGCTAGCCTGGGCTCCTGCTGCGGTGCTGGGGGTGTTGGTAGTGCTGGTGGGCACCTATATGGCTTCTTGCGCTATCTCTGTCTGTGGTATCTCCCCTGTTGGCAAGAGGCAACTTGTTTATCTCTTCCCTGACCTCTGAGGACCTCAACCTGCCCCCAGTGCTACTGGGCCACCATCCTCTGATCTAACTCTAATGTTGTGGCATGAGTCGTTATGGTGTGGAAGGTAGACTAAGAGATCATAATCAAGGTCTGCCATATGTCATCTCATAAGCCTCGGTAGAAGCGAACAACTCTATCTCTGTCTGTGGCTGCTAATTTCCCAGCAAAAAGTGTCAGGTGGATGAACTCTCTCTCATTGTTTGGCATCATCCAGTCACCCTGACGGATGTGTAGGAACCTCTCCTATAGTACAGCTCGGTCAGCATCTGAGATGAAGTGCTCTAGAAAAGCCTCTAATAACTCCCCCAACATGATTGTGCTCAACAATCATCCTCTGAACGTCGAGCGGCTGGCTGCTCTCCACCAGTCTCTAGCATATCCCTCCAATAAAGTCACAACTAGTGACACTGCAGCTACTGTCGGGCACATCATTCCTACCAATAGCTCCTTTACACACTCAAGACACTCCTCTTCCTGTATATCATTCTCCATGCCTCTTAAAGTAGGAGGCCTTAGCCCCCGGAAGGTCGTCGGTAAGTCAGTGGGTACCACCAATTGTTGTGTTGGTTATGCCAAAGCCGTTCGGAACGTTGCTAAAATAGCTGTCAAGGTTTTCCCCAAGTCTGTCTCGGCGAATGGTACAACTGCAGGAGCAATCGGGTTTGGAGGTGGGGTGGCAGGTACATATCCTCTGGAGGAGGATCTCCTGTTACTTGACTCTGGTATCTGGAAAAGTAACAGGAAACGAGTGTCAGTATTTTGCAAAAATAGGGGAAATTTACAAAAGACTAACAAAGCGGAAACAAAGGTGTGTGGGTGTGATATCGTATAGTACAAAATCCTTAAGCCTCTATACTAGGGTCTACCAGGCTTCCGCGACATGGTTCGTCCTGAACCAAAGAATGGAGCGAGGGACGAAGGGATCCTAAGACTTCTTCATAAGGGTAGATCGTGATCGCTCTGATGTACTTGTAGGACCTCCCCCCCCCCACCCCTCAATCTTTGCCTGGGTTGGGCTAGAGGGGATCTTACTTGCCCAAGATGTCCACCCAGTGCTCCTTAAGGAGTAACACCCCACACTACTGAGCACTAGTTGGCTGTCTTGCTCGGCTTGAATCATAACATTCACATCACATCACAAAGTATTGCGGAAGCATTAACAGGGGACCACAACAAATATATATATATATAACAATATATATTTAATAGAAATGCAAAAAAGGCGTAGCCATTGTTTATACATAGAGCCCGTAGGCTATAATAGTAATACAACTAGCAACTCCCATCTCTCAACTCTGCTCGTTAATACTCACATCTCGAAACTCGGAAGACAATGTGGGTGTATCTACTCAGGTAGTCCTAATAGTTGGAGTGTAGTCGTGCAGTGACTGATCCCTATAGTGCTCCATCTCCTGTGAATGGTTATTAAGATAAGTATTAGTCACAGAGATAAGTGGAATCAAATCTCCTCCTCAGATCTATATCCTGCGGCCGAGCGCACGCACTCAAAAAAATAAGATAGCCGAAGTAAGAGAGAGTTAACACATCATTTCGTGAATAAGCTAGGAGCAACCAAAAAGTATAGCATGATATATCTGGACTAGCAGTAGTAATATACATAAGTTATATTATAGTCTCTACTAGCACAGCATCGTAGTAGGTATTCAAACCTGAACGAACTTCGCAGGCCTTCAAGCAGAGCACACATCATAGGCATTCACAGCTGCGCACACATCACAGGCATTCACAGCCGCGCACACATCGCTGACATTCATAGCTGCGCACAATACCCTATGTCGACATAGTATAGAACGCTTCCCTTCAAGTATGGTAGCGAGCCCCGCAGGCCTCACTGATGTGGTCGTCGGTGATAGATGTCAGTTCTGCCACTTTTGGGGGTGGTTGTACCGCACATCCCAGGCCCTAGTATATAATCCTGTGTACTCTTGGATATGAGCGACATCCGGCGATTCAATATTTTGGTCGACCAGCGGAGGAAATCCAACGAGGAAAAATATAACGGTCGGTCTCTCGTGGTACTCATCTCCATATCGCCTTGAGTCATCGAACTTCCCGCACCAGTACGATCGGTTTGCAGAAGTGACTAACCCGCCACAATTCACCGCAAATTACAAGCAATCAAATTTATCAATTTTGCTAGCATTCACCAGGTCAATAGCAACTTGCTCTACTATGCTTAAACAATTCGGGCAAACGACACTTGGCTCAACTTTTGATAAGGAGCGTGGGAGCACTTTATTTGGGGCTAATTTAGGAGGAGCATCTCAACTCCTGTTATCCTCAACTAAGGCTCAACCTATTAATTATCTGCCCGTCAGGGCAAGACCCGTGCTTAAAATAGTAAATTACAGAAATGAAAGTGCGGTAATAGAAGTTATTGTTAGTATAAGCTGTAGAATTGAATTGTTGTAATGAAAAAGGATCGGTATGAAATTGGAGTAGTATTGAACCGAAAGAACTGAACTAAAAGTAAATATTGAAAGAGACTTGACTAGTACGAGACTGGAATAGTACTTAAAAGAAATGAACTGAACTAAAAGTAAATAGCCATGACCAGTACGGGACTGGAGTACTGAAAAGAAATGAACTGAACTCAAAGTAAATAGTCATGACCTGTATGAGATTGGAGTACTGAAAAGAAAGTACTGAATAGAAATAAAATAAATGAACTAGACCAGTACGAGTCTGGAATAAAACATAAAGAAAATGGTTAGTAGTACAATCACTCCATTCAGGACACTTCAATTTCATATCCATTCTTAGGAGGTTTAGTTCAGTTCCATCTCGTCCTCAGGAGGTTTAGTTAAGTTTCATCTCCGTTCTTAGGATGCTTAGTTTGGGTTTCAACCATTACTTAGGTATGGTAATAGTTTTGTTGTACCCTTTATTGTTATGGATTAATCAGACCTCGAGATTTTAAGGGTTACACCTTTATTATTCATCGAGCATGTTTGTTCATATTTTCATTTTCCAAACTTGTCCAAGTTACGCGAGAGATTTATAACGGATAAAGACGAGGCACTCAGTAGTTCTACAAAACCTCGGAATACTCAGAGCTTGGCACTTGCCTCGATCAATCTCGTTGGTAAAATAATTTGAACTTATTATTGGACTAAAAGATGGTCGCGCACTCTAATTTTCATTTCGATAAATCAGACTCATTGATTTTTGAGCGCGACCCTAGGCTTCCCTTAAATTGGAAAAACTCCAATTTTTCTCCCAAGGTTCCAAAATTTTAATACAACCCTTAGGGAGGCCTAAAATGAGCACACAATTTTTCTCAAAATTTTTTGATCAATTTGGGCCTCTAATTGGGCCATTTAAAACTCATTTGAGCTTTTAAGAATACCAAACTGATTCCAAAAATTCTCAAAAATTTTATGGAGAAAGCCCTTATCAATAGGAACAACTTTCATGTTCAACATTTTTTCTCTAGAAGCCTATATTCGTTTATAAAAATATATAAGGTTCTGATTAAGAATTTGGTCTGCATATAGCAGATCAAGGTTCATCCTACAGCCAGGATCACGCCGGACAGGAGTATTAGCCAGTGCTTCCCCACAGCAGATCAGCCATGGATCCACTATGGGGGCACATAAGATGAGGTGGGGAGGGGGGAAGAGGTTATCATCGTCGTCCACCTCATCACCGGGATTTAGACGGCGGTGATTTCATCCCGTTGATGATGAAGGCAGTGGCCCTCTTCCACTGCCGACTGACCACTGCTGGACACCAGCACCACCCCCGATCAGTTCGTCGGGGGCTGGCAAACATCTAGACGGTGGTCCGGCTGCCTGCTACCGCCGACCACCACTAGAAATTGCGAAACCGAGAGCAGGGTGGCGGTGGTTCTACTCCCAGCGCCACCGCGCCACCTTGCCTCTCCGATGACTAATTTTGCTACGCAACCACCCCTGACCGGTGCACTGGGGGCAGTGCTCCTCTCCGGTGGTGTTCCAGATATAAACTGCCGTCGGAGAAAAAATAGAGGAAAAACCCTGCTCCACGGGTGCCGCCGGAGCGACGTTTTTCGGCGGCGCCTTGGCCATCCACCACCGGGGAAAATCATCCCCTGTGGTTTAACCCTTTCCCAACACCACTGCTGGCACTGGGATGGGCTAACCTCCTACGACCACCACTCGACCTAGAGCTTGGCTCGGGTGGTGCCGGCGGCGCTCCGGCCGTCGAGAGGCGCATGCAGTACGTCAGAAAGATGAGGGAGGAGGAGGTGAAGAGCTTCCACCTGTGGTTGAGGGGGGGGGGGGGGGGTTGGTATGGTCCCGGCCGATCCGCCATTGGAGGTGGTGGTGGAGCTCGGGTGGTGGAAGATTTTCCGGCGAGCTGGGCCTCCGGGAGAGGGGCCCTTGCTCGCTTGGGTTTGTTGGGAGGAAAGGAAGCTGGGAAAGGCCTTTTATAGGCTTGGGGAGGGTGGCCACCCCTCCCTTAGCCGATGTGGGATAAATCCCCATGAGGGGAGGAGCTCTTCTCATCCCTCCACTTGGTCTGGCCAGGTGGCACCATCAGGGTGGCCCTAGGTGGCAGCAATCAAAAGGGGGGAGAAAGAAGTTTGGGCTTGGGAGTGAGGAAGAGGGGAAGTGGAAGGGGGTTTTGGCCTTACCTTGTCCCATGGCCCATCTCCACTACTACCTAATTGGTTGGTGGCCCAAGGGGTGAGAAATGTAGGGCCTTAGTCAACAATTGAGATGGAGGAAATCTTATGAAACAAATATCCAAAAATTGACTTTTAAGAGAGTTTGACCAAAGTCAACCCTAGGGTGAGTCCCCCTTGCTGGTCAAAGTTAAAATAGGTCTATGTCATCGGGAATCGTGTTAAAGTTGGGGTGTCATGTAATAATTTGTGTGTGCACGCTTTTCGATGCACGATTATGCTTGATTTGATCACGGGTTGACTATTCATATTTGAAATTGACCGGGACGAACTCGGTTGACTTTGTATTGACCATATGAGTCCAATGTCACTGACTAGGGTCAAATCAAACTTCGTTTGCTAAATATCCAAAATCTGCGCGTCGTAGCGCGCTAAAACGGTCAAAATGCTTATATTCATCGTTAGACATCGTGTTGTGACACAACGAGTTCCAATAGGTTCGTATTGACTATACGAAGTCCTAAGAACTGACAGAACTCAAATCGGAGTTCTCTAGGTCATTATCCAAAAAAACTCTTTTCGCGACGTTTTACGAGGAATGGCCCTACTTACCATATGACCTCAGAGTTCAACGGAACAAGTTCCAATGCACTTGTATGGGTTATATGAAGTCATAAGAACTGACAGAACTCAATTTGGAGTTTTCTTGCTTTATATACCTTGCTTAGGGTTACCTCTCACCCGAGTATGGGCCATAGATAGAGGTTCGGGTTACTTTTATTGGGCTTTCTAGGTTTCTGGTGGCCCAATAAAAGTTGGGATGTTACACCCTTATGCTAGATGGGGAACCTGGATGATCAGCCTCTACTTCAATGGACATGAGACTAATGTAGGCCTCTTCTTTATCTCATTCTGAAGACTCGGAATCATTGTCTGATAGGCTGATTTTGTTCTTAACCAAGAAGCTTTTTTTAGCCTTCTTGTCCTTGTAATGCTTTTTGTCTTCAGACTTCATGTGCACCTTCCTATTAATTGGACAGTCAGTGATGTTTTTAATTGCCTACCTAAATCACCTAGAGGGGGGTGAATATGTGAGATCTGCATCTTTTTGCGGAATAAAAATTTGATCGAGCGAAGCACAAAAAATAAGCACACACAACACAGAGTACACAAGATTTATAGTGGTTCCCCAATCTTGGGTACGTCCACTCTCCACCTCACCGATCTAGCAACAATCTAGACTCGGCTACTTCACTATTTCCTCGAATTGAAAACCAATCCTATAACTCGGAACAACGCCCTACAACTTAATCCACAAAAACGGATCTACACTCGGAAGAAAAACTTCCTACAAACTCGGAGACAAAATCTCCTACAAGAATAAAATGATTTATAAATAAATATACAAACTTGTCTTCACAGATCTGGCAGAATCTCGACTTCTTCCTTATTGAAAAATTGAAAAGCCCTTTCAGAAAAGTCGAGGAAGAAATCTGAGAATGCTTGGATTTGAGAACTTAGAATCACCATGATCAAGAAAGAGATTTGCAGCGGTCGAAATTGCTTGATCTGTTAATTCTTCTTGTCTGAAAATTGTGGATCGAGAAGATCAGAGGCGATGAAGACGATGAGTAGTGGCGTGGTTCTTCCCGATTTAGAATGAATAAAACCGATTCAGAATACTTATTTCTCTGTTAGGGTTAGTCGAATATGATTAGAACTTTTATAGGAATAGACTAGCGGTCATAATCATAAATGACATTACATATGGACCAATATTCATGGAGATTAATTTGAAAATGTGTCCCGCCAGACTTAACGAAATTTTAGAAAATCGAACTTCAGTTCTCGAGTAAAGATAAGACTACTCGAGAAGAATGTCCGGTTCTCGAGAAAGCAACTATAAGGTTCTCGAGAAGAAGTACTTAAGGAAATTTCAGGTCTGGCTTGTCGAGACATAAAGTACTTTACTCGAGAACTAGCTTATATTACTCGAGAACTAGTAGATAACTTCTCGAGAACATATAGGACTACTCGAGTGAAGATTGCCGGAAGGCATTGAGTCAATTCTCTCTCTCAACGCTTTTTGACTTAACTTTACTCGAGAACTAAATAACTTCTTCTCGAGTACAGCAAGTCTTTCTCGAGAACTTAACTTAGTTTTCCCGAGAGATATTTCTGCTACTCGAGACAAAGCGCTCTCAACGCTTTAAGCCTTAGACTTCTCGAGTTCTAGCCTTAGCTTCTCGAGTACTGAACTTAACTTCTCGAGTATTTTACTTAGCAGAATTTTGAGCTGGACTAAACTGATTACTCGAGAGCAAGCAGAGTTGTACTCGAGTACTAAGCAGCTTCTCGAGAACTAACTTCACAACTTCTCGAGAAATACTTCAGTTATTCGAGTGCTTGACTCAGCTTACTCGAGAACTAATTATGACTCTACTCGAGTACTAAGGTTACTGCTCGAGTAAAACACTTAGAAGAATTCTCCTTTCTGAAAATATTCTTTCTTCAATGAAATCAGCAACCAGTCTTTCTCCTACAAGTTAATTGCTTGAAAATGAAGTGTATCCCAATAGAGAGGCTACACATTAGTCAACACCATGGATCACACAATGAGGGATTACATTGTATGGTCCTGTGTTTGGTGACTCATTGTAGACTGACATTAGTCTACACTTGTCAATTAAATCATGCAAACACATAACTCAAACAAGACATCAAATATAACTTAATTCATCTTAGTTTAAGGGTGACTTCATACAAATCTAGGTTATTGTGGATACAATACCCAACAATCTCCCCCTATTTGTAGAAGTTAGAACCCTCTACACTAAGGTGAATTACATCAAGATAAACAAATAAAATGACTAGATAGCACAGTGATAATGAGAATAAAATGCTAAGAATTAAGAGACAATCAAACCATCAAAATTAAAGATTTATATCTATATAGAATAGTCCATGAAATCCATTTATACACAATCTCAAAACACAATCTAGATCATTTTTTATTCCTTGCTCTGTTGTTGTTGTTGTTGTCTTTCTTTCTTCTCTTGTTGTCTTCTTTGATAGCTGAAGGGTTTAGGATAATACTTTGGTGGTTTAGGAGGAGCATTTGGATTGTTCTTTCCATACTCTCTATCATAAATTCTTCTTTTAGTTAAGAATTTTTCATACAAATCCCATTAAGAGGAGCTATAATGATTGGTCCTGCTTTCATTGTAGTCCATAACTAATTTGAGAGTATCAAGGATTAAAGCTTTGGAAGTAGGGATCCAAATCTCAGTAAATTCTTGTGTCTTTCTCCTTTTAGCTTCTGGATTAGGGATGGACTTGCTTGCATATTCTCCATCACCATACTTTCTTTTCTTAGGAATATAAATTTCAAGAGGTGATTGATGAAGTACATCTGCCTGATCAATTTCCCAAACCTAAGCATAAGTATCTGGAGGTGGTGCTTCTGAGCCTTCAGGTCTTAGAGAAAAGGTTTGATGTTGAACTGAAGGATGCTGAGCAAGAGGATTCAGGTGATGGGGAATCACATTAGGATTAGTTTAAAAATCAGGGAAAATTTGATTATGCATCCACACAGCTGTATCATAAGTATGAAACTTTACACCATCTATTTGATTTTGGACATCAGCATGAATTACCTTCAACTTTTCTTCCCAGAGAGTTTTCATGTTTACATCTGATTTTTCTAAATATTCTTTTACAAAGCTCTCCCCCTTTCTGACTTCTACAGATAGGGTTTCTATAGCATCCTCTTTGAAAGTACCAACTTCTTCACAAGTTTTGAAGTTAAGTTCTTGGGCTTTCTTTTCTAACTGGATTTTATTATTTGCAAGAGTTACTGACTGGTCCATCACCTGAACAATGCTGGTTATGGTGTGGTCTAGAGATTTCCCATCTATTTGGAAAAGGTGTTTCAGCTCATCAGTATTATGCTGGATTTATGCAAATCCTCTGCTCATCTCTTTTTCTAGAGCAGTAACTTTTTCAGTCACAGCGTTGAGAGAATCATCAAAGTACTTTCTCTATTGTGAGAGCATCAATTCTATCTTACCTAATATATCAGCAGCAGTATGAGAAGGAGATGGAGTTCAAGCTTGAGGAACTGGAGGAGGAGGAGCAGTCCATGGAACAATTTCTTCAATTATAACTGAGCTCTTGGCTCTTGTAGTTTGAATCAGAATATCACCTTCCTCACCAAGAAAGGTGGGAAGAGAAAAATACAAGCTCTTGAGAGGAGCTTCAGCTGGTTCTAGGGATTCTCCTTTCTCATCAGAAATCAAAACTATTTCTTCTTCTTTTATATCAGTAGCAGGTGACTGGTGAATAGGGGATTCTGGTTTAGAGTGATGATGAGAGGGTGAAGGTTCTGGAGATGGAGATTTCTCTGGTTGGAAGGGAGGAAGAGGCTCTTTGGAAGACAATTTATCTATCATTTGGTTTAAGTCTTCCTCTGTAGAAAGAATGTTCTCTTGTACTTGGGCATCTGAGAGTTCCTCTTCATGGGTGGCAGGATGAAGTGAAGCAGCAGGAGAAGGGGTAGAGACTCTTTCCTCTTGAACTGAAGGAATAGGCTCCCCCTCAGCAGCTGTACCAGATGTGCCAGCAACTTGTGGTAGAGGAGGAGATGGAGTCCTGTCCTCAATTTCTGGATGGTCATGAGCCTTAGCAGCTTGGGCAGGATTCTTCAGTTTAAGTTCCCATCTTTATATGGAATAAATCGAGACTTTCTTCATGTAATGAAGGGTTGCACCTTTGGATAAGTCAAAGATCTCTGGCTTGAACTCATGCGGGAGTAGAGAAATAATCCATGCATAGTTAGGTGCTTTGATGCTTTCTATTATCTTATCAAAAATCATCATTCCAAACTGAAATTTCTTCCTATATATAATTGTTGTCATCATATAAAAGAAATCGGCAGTGATGAAGCTTATAGAAGTGGTCTTGTAGAGAAGTACTTTGCCAATAATATCAACCAGAAGTTTTCCCTCTGCATTTAGGTCAGGTCGACGAATGTTGTTTATAACAACAGAAATTCCACAAAAACTATAGGCTCTATCATAGTCCTCAGCAGTAAAGACATCTTCTTCTTCAATCACAAGAAGTTGAAGAAGCTTAGAAACAACTGTCTTAGAGAGTTTAATCTTAATACCTCGAACTCTTGTCTTGAGAATCTTTCCATTGTTCCTCACCTTTGCATTCTGAAAGAATTCTTCGACCTCTGAAAAAAGGATTTTACAAGGTTTCTCTAAAACAAAGGACAAACCAACAGTTTCCAGAAGAAGAAGAAGATTCTGAAAGTCTTCGGAAATCTCTGCAATTCCTGTCGAGACAAGTTCTCTTCCAATCCCTATCTTGGAAGTTAGAGCCATTGAACCAGGGAAGACGAGAAATGACTGCGACAAGAGATTCGGCGACAAGCTCTGTGTCAATGGCGGAAGACGAACAGTTTTATTCTTTCTTGTCGAGAAAGGGTTTTGAGATCGAGTATATGGAAATTTCGGACTTTTCTATTAATATAAGTCTTAATTTGTGATTATTAAGGAATTAAATAACGTGGCATACCTGAAAATTTTGCGGCATAAACATCTGGGTGCGAATATAAAGATTTGAAGTTGAAGGAGAAAAGTTTCTTCTAATTTCTCGAGTGGACAGTCATTACTCGAGTGAAGAGACTATAATACTCGAGTAGTAATTTGAAGTTCTCGAGAAGTGTCTTATTACTCGAGAAGTAGTTCTCGAGAGGTAGACTTGTCTCTCGAGTGGTTCAATTTAGTACTCGAATAGTAATGGTCTTACTCAAGAAATGAAGTCCAAACCTAAGAAATTATGAATTTTTGAAGTGTTGCCTGATCCTTGAGCTATATTATGTGTCCTCCTTCTTTATTCTTCTTTGTTGAGCATGCCAAGTTCTGTTTTGAAGAACGAGAACTTGGACTCGTCCAGCTGCTTCGTGAAAATGTCTGCAACCTGCCTATCAGTTGGGACATACTGGAGGTTGATGTCTACATGCTCCACATGCTCCCTAATGAAGTGATACCTCAGCTCTATGTGTTTTGTCCTGCTGTGAGAGACTGGGTTGTTGGTGATTGCAATTGCACTGGAAGAGTCGAAAAATATTGGAATATTTTGGAACTTCATGTTGTAATCTTCAAACTAGTTCTTTATCAATAGCAGCTGCGCACAACAACTGCCTGTAGAGATATACTCGGACTCGACTATTGAAATTGTGACCTGCTTCTTGCTACTCCAGGAGATGAGCCTTCTTCCTAGGAATTAACAAGTCCCGAAAGTGCTCTTCCAGTCATCTTTACTTCCTACAAAATCTGCATTTAAAAAACCAATTAGTTCGTTATCATTACTTCTTGGGTACCATAAGCCAAGATTTGGTGTACCTTTAAGGTATCTCAAAATCCGCTTTGCAGCAGCGTAGTGATATTTCTTACAGCTCACTTGAAATCTAGCACATACACATGTTGAAAACATTATGTCTGGTCTACTCGCAGTAAGATAGAGCAAGGATCCAATTATGCTTCTGTACTTGGTTTCATCAAAAGGTTTCCCTTTCTCATCCTTGTCCAGAGACATAACTGAACCCATTGGAGTCCTTATAGAGGTTGTGTTCTCCATTCCGAATTTTTTAATTAACTCCTCGGTGAATTTCGTCTGAGAGATGAAAATTCCATCTTCAGATTGTTTCACCTGAAGTCCTAAGAAATGCTTCAGCTCTCCCATACTACTCATTTCAAACTTTCCTTGCATAAGTTTTGAAAACTTCTTGCAGAGGTTATCATCAGTAGAGCCAAAAATAATATCATCGACATAGATTTGCACTAACAAAATCTTGCATTTTATTTACCTAAGAAATAATGTATTATATATCTTTCCCCTTGTGAACTTGTTCTCAATAAGAAAGCTAGACAACGTCTCATACCAAGCTCGAGGAGCTTATTTCAAACCATATAATTCTTTAAATAAAAGATAAACATGATCAGGAAAGTTAGAATCAACGAAACCTGGGGGTTATTCCACATAAACTTCTTCCTTTATGTCACCATTAAGGAAGGCCGACTTCACGTCCATCTGATAGACAGTGAAGCCCTTAAGTGCAACATAGGCTAGGAACAACCTGATTATCTCCAGTCTTGCCACTGGAGCATACGTTTGGTCGAAGTCGATTCCTTTTACTTGTCGGTATCCTTTGGTGACGAGTCTGGCCTTATTCTTTATGATTGTTCCATCTTCGTCCCTCTTGTTCCTATAAACCCACTTGGTTCCGATGACGTTCTTACCTTTGGGTCTTAGAACAAGCTTTCAGACTTAGCAATGCTTGAATTGGTTCAATTCTTCTTTCATTGCCATTATCCAATATGCGTCTGAGTTTGCTTCCTCAAACTTATTTGGTTCAACCTGCAAGAGAAAGCTCAAATATAAATTTTCATTAGTTGTACCTCTACGAGTTTTGACACCGTCTGGGGGGTCTCTGATGATTTGATCAATTGGGTGATCCTTCAAGTTTCTGAGCTCTAGGTTCCTTGCATCTGGATCTTCTTCTATCCCTTGAGTGACTTCATTAACTTGGATGACGTCTTCATCATGGTGATCATCTTCTCCAATAGGGGTTGGAGTGGTGATCGTGATGAACTCTTGATCTTTTTCCTTAACTTGCTCATCCAAGCTCAATTTCTTCAGTCATGAACCTGCATCTTCAATGAACACACTAGAAGAACTATTTTGCAGCAAGCTCGTCTCATCAAATACATCATGAATAAATTCTTCTACAACCAGGGTTTTCTTATTGAAAATCCTATATGCCTTACTATGGCTACTATATCCTACGAAAATACCTTCAAAGCTCTTTTCACTAAATTTAGTGGTGTGATACTTACCATTGTTAAGGATGAAACATTTACTACCAAAGATTCTAAAGTATGAAATGGTCGGTTTCCTGCCCTTTAGTAGTTCGTAAGGTGTCTTATTATGGTTTTTGTTTATGAGTGCTCGATTTTGCACGTAGCATGTAGTCTTGACGGTTTAAACCCAAAAATATTATGGTAGTGAGGCATCACTCAATATGGTCTTGCAAGCCTCTATGAGTGTTCTATTCCTTCTCTCAGCAACTCCATTCTGTTGAGGAGTACGAGGATAGAAAAACTCATGAAAGATACTAAGACTTTCACAGAATTCTATCATGGCCCCAGACTTGAACTCTGTTCCATTGTCACTTCTGATTTTGATAACAAAGCAATTGTATTAATTCTGGACTTGCTTGACAAAATTTGTAAAGATATCAAAGGTATCTGACTTGTGTTTTAGAAAGAACACCCACGCAAAGCGAGAGTAATCATCAACAATAACCAATGTATAATCCTTACCTCTCAAACTTCTAATTTGCAGTGGACCGAACAAGTCCATATGAAGTAGGTGTAAACACCTATTAAAATCTTTTCCAATAATGCTTTTAAAGGTAGCCCTTGTTTGCTTGCCTTTTACACATGCATGATAAGGTCTATCTTTAACGCACTTGACATTTGGGGCATCACGTACTAAATTAAGAGAAAATAATTTATTAATAGTTTTATAATTAATATGTGCTAGTCTCTTGCGTCATTGGTCAATAAGAGACACACTATCTTTTGCCAAAAAGCACACTGATGTAGAAGAGTCTATACAAATAAAATTTAAACAAAATATATTCCTACTACGAGTGCCTGATAAAATCTTTTTTAAATTATCAACTGATTTTATCAAACACTTGTCTGCATGATATTCTACGATGTATCCTTTATCGCAGAGCTGGCTTATGCTTATAAGATCGTGTTCCAATACTTCAACATAAGCCACATCCGAAAAAGATATACTACCATTAACGATTATACCGTAGACTTTAGTAATCCCTCTGTCAGAACCTCCAAAGATGACCTTTGGCTCGTTCATGACTGAAGAGTAATTCTGGAGTAGGCTTCTAGTCCCAGTCATATACCGAGAGCATCTACTGTCCAAATACCAGATTGGATTTTTGGTGTCCTTTGGACATTCCTGCAAAAATAGAATCAAGTTGCCTTAGGAACCCAAACTAGTTTGGGTCCTTGGTCTCTAGTTAGCACACTCTCCCTATGAGTGTTAACATTTTGAGCGGTTTTTCTCACATTGTTAACTTGAGGAGTTTCATGATACCTGGGGTTAAACCAGCAATCGATGACAAAGTGACCAATCTTGCAACAACACCAACGGTCAAACCTATTGTATCTTTGCCTAATATTCTCCTGCTTGACCTTTTGAGAGTGTGGTCTAGTAGGGGCGGCATTCTTGGAGGTAGAAGCTTCGTGGTGATGGCACACACATGACTTCTTCTCCATGATAGGCTTTTCCACAACTAGTTTTACTTTTGGAGATTTCTTGATGTTGTGACCATGATTATAAGGGTCGTAATTCTGAAGAGTGATCTCCACATAAGGTGCCTTGAGACACTCTCATCAAAGTTTCGGGGATGAGTCCATCTTTGGTACCGAGACTTGGGCTCTACATAAGTAGGTCTAGCAAGGTGACCATGGGACGAATCAAGATCAAACTTATTTGTCTGAAAGATAACCTTCCTAAATAAAGTTTGGTCTAGAGGAGCTTTCCCCTTCTCCTTGGATTGAGCTTTCTTGGTGAACTTATTTCTCCTTTGGGCTTTATTTCTCCAAGAAGATTTACTAGGACCAGCCGCATGCCCTAAGCCAGCACCTTTAGCCCGAGCAAAGAACTCAGCAAGAAGTGGAAGAACTGTCTTGGGCTTTGAGAAACTTTCAACAAGTTTCTTTTCAGCGTCAAGTTGTTTTTCCAACTCCTTAATGATTTTCTCTTTCAGTTCTAGGTGCTCGAGAGACTTTTTGTATACATCGATTACCAAATGGGCTTCCTCTTTGAGTGAATCAATCTTAGCAACCTCATCTCTCAAAGTACTCTCCTAAGCCTTAAGAGATTTAATCTCCTTGGCTTGAGCTCTTGCGACTCTTCGACATTTATCGTAAGCCTTGATCAATTCTTTGTACTGAATCATGAGTTCAGATTCATAATTAGACGAATAGTCCTCATAATCATGGTCAAAAATATCTGATTCAGAGAGAGACGTATGATATTTTACCTTCCTAGTGAACTGGGGCTCTTCTTCATCTGTGTATGCCATGAGCCCAAAGTAGGCTTCCTCCTCATCACTAGACTCAGATGAGTCTGTGTCACTGAGGATCTTTCCCTTCTTGGCTATTAGGCTTCTTTCACTCTTCTTCTTATTGTAAGAAGTTTTCTTTTCCTCTCTTCTTTCACCCTCCTTCTTCTTGTGAGGGCAGTCAGCTATGGCGTATCCTGGTTTATTGCAGCAATAACAAATAATGTCAGTAGAAATATGTTTGTTCTGTTTAGAGTAATACCTGTCTTTGCTACTTGAGCCTTTCTTATGGCAATCACCATCATGACGTGATCTTCTTGATGAGGCATCCTTGTCTCTCCATTGTTTCTTCTTGTTCAATAATTTCTTGAACTGCCTTGAGAGAAGAGAAAACTCTCCTTCAGATAATTCTGAGCCTGAGGTACTTAGCTCTGAAGTTTCTTCTTCACTTTATTCTTGTGGTGGGGCGGGAGAAGCGGCTTTTGATTTCCTTGAGATGTTTGTCTGTAGAGCGACAGACTTCTCCTTGGATAAAGATCTATTCTTCTCTTCTTCAGCTTTTCTTGAATTTATTTGTAGCTCATATGACATAAGCTTTCCGAAGAGATTTTGAGGATCAGTCTCTACTAGCTTTCCAAACTCTCGGATAGCACAAGCCTTGTTATCCCATTCCTTAGTCAGGGATCTCAGGAACTTATAATTCAGTTCTCCATTAGTGAAGACTCGACCATAGACTCTTAGGACGTTGACGATCTTGAAGAAACTTTCAAAGGTATCTGTAATAGAGTCCTTGGGACCTTATCAGAATGCTTCATATTTTTGATTTATAAGAGATCTTCTATCATCCCTAACTTCTTCAGTGCCTTCCATCAAGACGATAAGAGACTGTCACATTTCCTTGGCAGATTGGCAGTGAATCAAATTATGAAGCATAGAATCATCGACTGCACTTGCGATGATATTTTTAACTTTCTTGTCTAAAGAGACAAGTGCAATCTCATCTTTATCAAGATCCATGAGCTTCTTTGGAACTTGCTTAGTTGGATCAATAGTGGAGGCTATCATTGGGACAAGAGGTCCTTCTTCCACTATCATAAAAATTCTAGGATCTACAGCTTCCAAGAAGAACTTTATCCTTTCCTTCCACATGGCAAAATTATTCTTTGTGCACAAAGGAAACTTGGCAAAATCCTTGGCTCTGTCCATGCTTATATCCTCTAAAGTCAACTAGGAGCAGATCTGTTCAAGGTGTTAACCTTTTTTATAAACAACCTCCCTCTGATAGCAATTGATGTTTTTAGTTGTCTACCTAAATCACTTAGAGGGGGTGAATAAGTGAGGTCTGCGTCTTTTTGCGGAATAAAAATTTGAGCAAGCAAAGCACAGAAAACAAGCAAACACAACACAGAGTACACCAGATATATAGTGATTCCCCAATCTTGGGTACGTCCACTCTCCACCTCACCGATCTAGCAACACGCTAGACTCGGCTACTTCCCTATTTCCTCGGATTGAAAACCGATCCTACAACTCGGAGCAACGCCCCTATAACTCGATCCACAAAAATGGATCTACACTCGGAAGAAAAACTTCCTACAAACTCGGAGCCAAAATCTCCGACAAGAATAAAATGATTTACAAATAAATATACAAACTTGTCTTCACAGATCTGGCAGAATCTCGGCTTCTTCCTTCTTGAAAAATTGAAAATCCCTTTCAGAAAAGTCGAGGAAGAAATCTGAGAATGCTTGGATCTGAGAACTTAGAATCACCACGATCAAGAAAGAGATTTACAGCGGTCGAAATTACTTGATCTATTGATTCTTCTTGTCTGAATCTTTTGGATCGAGAAGATCAGAGGCGATGAAGATGATGAGCAGCGGCGCGGTTCTTCCCGATTTAGAATGAATAAAACCGATTCAGAATACTTATTTCTATGTTAAGGTTAGTCGAATATGATTAGACCTTTTATAGGAATAGACTAACAGTCATAATTATAAATGACATTACACGTGGACCAATAGTCAGGGAAATTAATTTGAAAACATGTCCCACCAGACTTAATGAAATTTCAAAAAAATCGAACTTCAGTTCTCGAGTGAAGATAAGACTACTCGAGAACAATGTCTGGTTCTCGAGAAAGCAACTACAAGGTTCTCGAGAAGAATTACTTAAGGAAATTTCAGGTATGGCTTGTCGAGACATAAAGTACTTTACTCGAGAACTAGCTTATATTACTCGAGAACTAGTATATAACTTCTCGAGAATAGATAGGACTAGTCGAGTGAAGATTGCCAGAAGGTGTTGAGTCAAGTCTCTCTCTCGACGTTTTTTGACTTAGACTTTACTCGAGAACTAAATAACTTCTTCTCGAGTACAGCAAGTGTTTCTCGAGAACTTAACTTAGTTTTCTCGAGATATATTTCTGTTACTCGAGACAAAGCACTCTCAACGATTTAAGCCTTAGACTTCTCGAGTGCTAGCCTTAGCTTCTCGAGTACTGAACTTAACTTCTCGAGTATTTTACTTAGCATAATTTTGAGCTTGACTAAACTGATTACTCGAGAGCAAGCAGAGTTGTACTCGTGTACTAAGCAGCTTCTCGAGAACTAACTTCACAACTTCTCGAGAAATACTTCAATTATTCGAGTGCTTGACTCAGCTTAATCGAGAACTAATTATGACTCTACTCGAGTACTAAGGTTATTGCTCGAGTAAAACACTTAGAAAACTTCTGCTTTCTGAAAATATTCTTTCTTCAATGAAATCAGCAACCAGTCTTTCTCCTACAAGTTAAGTGCTTGAAAATGAAGTGTATCCCAATAAAGAGGCTACACATGAGTCAACACCATGGATCACACAATGAGGGATTACATTGTATGGTCTTGTATTTGGTGACTCATTGTAGACTGACATTGGTCTACACTTGGCAATTAAATTCTTAAAACACATAACTCAAACAAGACATCAAATACAACTTAATTCATCTTAGTTTAAGGGTGACTTCATACAAATCTAGGTTATTATGGATACAATACTCAACAGTCAACAATGACATGTTTACTCTTGTTGTAAAAATAGCAAACAACATTAGTCTTAACATGTTTGTTCTGCTTAGAGTCATAACTTTCCCCAGAGGGGTCTTTTTTGGACTTGTCCTTGCTGGAATAGGGCTTTCTTGATGTGGAGCTTGAAGAACCTTTATTATTCCATTGTCTTCTTCTACTCAACATTTTCTTGAACTGTTTGGAGAACAAGGTGAGTTCTTCATTTAACATCTCATTGCCTGAGGAGCTGGGATCTGAGCTCTCTGACTCTGCAACTCTCTTTGGTGGAGAAGGAGTCTTTTCCCTGCTCCTTCTTATGGCTTCAGCTCTGAAATCCACTGCCTTTTCTTTGTTGAGAGTTCTGACAGCATCTTCTTTTACCCTTCTGGAGTTCATCTGCGTCTCATGAGACAACAACTTCCCTAACAAATTTTGAGACAATGTGTTGGACAAATTACCAACCTCTCTAATGACACAGATCTTGATATTGCATTCCTTGTTTAGGGATCTCAAGAACTTGTCATTCAGCTCATAGTTTGTGAACTTTCTGCCAAAGGTGATCAGACTGTTCACTATCATGAAGAACTTTTCATAGCATTTAGCTATGGAATCTTTCTTGTCTTGCTTGAAGGCCTCATATTGCTGATTCAGGAGGGATTTCCTGTCATCCCTCACCTCCTCTGTCCATTCCATGTATACTATAAAAGAATCTCACATCTCTTTAGCAGTTTTGTAGTGGACCAGGTTCTGGAAAGTGGAGCCATTTTTGACACTGACAATGATGTTTTGAGCTCTTTTATCCATGGTTGCAATAATAACTTCATCTTTGGTCATCTCAGTGTACTTCTTTGGAGTCTGGACATTGGCATATATAGCAGAGACCTTCATGGGGATGAAGGGTCCCTCTTGAACTATTATGAATATCCTTGGGTATGAGGCTTCCATAAATAGCCTCGCCCCTTCCTTCTAAATCCCAAAGTTCTCTTTCCTACATATAGGAAGATTCATTAAGCTCAACTCTTTATGGTTCTCACCTGAACCCATAGGGATAATCTTCAGCTACTCTTGAAGATCTGTTCAGGCTGTTGAGTCCTTTTTGAACAACCTCCCTCTGATACCACTTAAAAGTTATCAGAGTAGTAGACTAAACCACCTAGAGGGGGTGAGTAGGTTGATTGTCACTTTCTTATTTTTCTTAACTGTTTTAGGTTTAACTACACAATCACAAAAAGCACACAGATATTTATAGTGGTTTCCCAAGGTATGGGTACATCCACTCTCCCACCCACCTTTCTAATAGTGTGTTAAACAATGCAATCTTCTCCAAACTAGGCTCAAAGACTTACAACACAGATCCCTTAGAATCTCTCAGGCATCCTCCAAGCCCTGTCTCAGGCCACAGCCCTACACACTCAGAGTTATCTTTACTCCTACAACTCACTGACCCTCTAGATCACCTACCTCAGGCTTATCAAGAAGCCCTACATCTCAGGCTAGGAGGACAGCCCTACACTCAGAGATAATAAATCTCCTACCTTAGATCTAACAAAGATCCTACCTCAGGCAACATGCCCTACCTCAGATCCTCAATCAGGTATTACAACTCAGCCTTTATAATTTAGGCTTATAACTCAAATCATTGATGATCCTATAAAAGGAGTGAATGTTTGATGATGATTGACTCTAGAGAGAATGTTCTCTAAGTCTTCTTTTTCCTAAACTGAGAAAGCTCAGTCCTTACTTCTTCACAGCAGCAAGATTGTTGATCTTCAAATTTCTTCTACTTGTGTTGAGAAGTCAACTGCAGAGTTCTGTTTCTCCAAGCCTTTGATGTAGCAGATTTGAGTGTAGTGGCCTTGAAGATGAACAACAACTAGTGTTTGCTCTACTTCTTCTTCTTACATAGAAAAATGAGTTCTCTATTCTTATTATAAAAGACTTAGTGGTTCTATAGTTCTTGATCTCTTTAAACAGCCAGCCTTGTCTATATTTTTCAGACCTTCTGTAAATCCGAGGGTAAAGGATTTTTCTCAACTGATGGAGAGGATGACTATGCAGAGAAAAAACTTCTTTTAATTTCTCTATAAATTCAACTTTATGTCCCGCCGACCAATGACTCTTTTCTCTGTATGGGCAAGACGAACTTGGTAATTGCAAAGTAACTGTAGCTTTAATTACTATACTAAAGGCATATGATGTTTTTTATCATCTAGCACGCAAGTCCAACAACATTTGAATTTTGGATGACGTCAGCATGACCCAGCGCTTGGGGACTTAGCAATTTTCAGTCAATCTTCATAGGCGTTGAGTGAGGCCATGTGACTAAACACAGAAATACTTAGCAGAAAATCTATGTCTTGAGGCGTTGAGTGAACCTTCAACACTCAATGCTTTTGACTTGTACAACCTAACTCATAAAGCATTGAGTGATCCTTCATCACTCAACGCATTTGGACTTGGTAGAATTTTTCTGTATGAAGGCGTCGAGTGAAGCTCTATACTCAACGCTTCTGAACTTTTCTTATTTCTCGATGAGGCGTTGAGTGATCTGTCTGCACTCAATGCTTCTATACTTAACCAGAAATTCTTTTGAGTAGGCGTTGAGTGAACAGCCTTCACTCAATGCTTTTATCCTTAGACATATTTCAAATCAACAACTCTGAGGCTTTGACTGCTGGATCTTTTGTCAACGCTTTTGGACTCCTGGCGTTGAGTGAAGTGAATTCACTCAATGCTCCTGGCGTGAAGTGAATTCACTCAATGCCTGACAAAGGGGGCAAAAATCCCATTACATTACGCTCAGGCGTCAGCTCCAAGCGCTCACGCCCAATAGCAACACTAACACTACCTTTCGAGGCATCGCCTATTCAGGGGAGGTGATGCCCCCACAGCCTTGACGTTGTGCATTGTTGGAGTTACCATGGTGATCTAGAAGTGGTCAAACATGTGATCTCACTGCCAACGCGATATGAGCCTGCAGGGTCGCACATAAGAGCAGTGGATAAGTTGGAAGATTGACTGTGTTGGTAATGGTTACCAATCACCATAGTGTATGGGGGTCAGGCAATCGTTGCCAAGAAAGTTCATTGAGAACGGATAGTCAACGACTAAGGCTGTTTCGACGAGAGTCGTCGAGTATGACTTGACGACTGAGGTTGAGTCGATGAGAGTCATCGAGTATTACTCGACGACTGAAGCAGGTTAGACGAATATCATCGACCTCCGTTCGACGATTGTCGTCGAACGCGGGTCGATGAATATCGTCGACCACCGATCGACGAATATCGTCGACCGCCGTTCGACGATTGTTGTCGAACGCGGGTTGACGAATATCGTCGACCACCGATCGACGAATATCGTCGACCGCCGATCGACGATTGTCTTCGAACGCGGTTTGACGAATATCGTCGACCGCCGTTCGACGATTGTCGTCGAACGCGGGTCGACGAATATCGTCGACCGCCATTCGACGATTGTCGTCGAACGCGGGTCGACGAATATCGTCGACCGGGGTTCAACGATTGTCGTCGACCGCTGATCGACAAGAATCGTCGAGTGTCGTCGAGTATGACTCGACGACTGAGGCCATTCTTCGAGAGTCGTCCCTAATTCTCGACGATTCTGCGGGTGATTCTCGCCGAATCCATCCGCTGTTTATCGCCGAACGATTCGATGACCCTACACTGTGTGGTCTGCGGATAGCGATGCTTTTAGGTCTGTTTATACTTTTAGTATAAATAGGGACTTAGGGTTTTGGGAAAGAGAGGCGATTTTTCCTGCGGCCGAATAGAACCTGACGGAAGCATTCCGTCGTTCTACCGATCCGCCGAATCCCGAACCTCGCCGGACGGAAGTTTTCTGCCGCCGTGTTTGCTCCGTCGACCTCCTCCTCTCCGACGATCGTCGTCTGTATTGCCTTTTCTGGCGCGGACCTAGCAGTCCGTGGAATCACAAGGTGCGGTCGATCTCCTTCCCGACCCTTCGTGTGACGAAGCTAGGTGTTCTCCCACTCATGTGGATTTCTGTAGAAATGTAGACATTATTCTACGTGAAACTCCCCACCAACAGGACTCAGTTCTTGGAGCATCTTTGTTGAGTTTTGACTCAACACCGAAGAGGTAATTTTGCCTTGTTATTTTGATAACTTCTTGATTCAACATTCATGGCCCGATCCATTTCTCTTTGGGTTGCTCTTATTTTATTCCTTCTACTGCGTGCACAAGTGTTGTGCCAACCTCCATAGAAAACCCAACAGTGGTATCAGAGGGAGGTTGCGGCCATGATTGTTGTATTGGAAGTTAGTTTATTCCAGTACGTGTAAACCTAGGGATTTAAAAGTGTTCTAAATGTCTAGATTTAATCTTGGAACCCTTCCAGGAACGTCTGGGATTTCGTGGTTATTTCTAATTGTTAGAAATTGTTGTCTCCTTAGCAGTAACCGTCCCTCGAATGGTTAGTGAACCAATGTATTGTTTTGGATTTTGTATTCAACAATAAGAGACGAGCTTGTCTACTGCTTTAAGTTGAGTTGTCTTTGTTTTTGTCCAATGCATGTAAATCTGAAGATTCAGAAGAGTCTGGATGTTCAGATTTAACCCTTCCTTTCTATCAAATGTTGATAATGTCAGGTTGTGCACATAAGGGATGCATGTGGATTTTAGAATTGTTCTTCTATGGATGTGCACATTGATCAAATGTTGATCGTGGTTAATTGTTAACCTATAATTAAAATCCCTTCCTCTAATATTAAGTGTTCGGATGCCTTCCGATGGATGACACTCTTCCTGCCTCGATCGATGAAGTGTGGGCTTGCCAAAGCAAGGTGCATTAATCTATCTTGGTAAGGGTATGAGCGGATAATTGTGATATCCCACTATCGACATCGGGTCCATCTTAACTAGGTGACCTCAAAAGTTGAGTGCCTAGAGGCATAGGGTTGGCATGCACCATATGATGGATGCGAATAAGGAGTTATTCACCGACCATACAAGAATTGCATGAGGATGCAATTGGCAAGCGTTGCCTACCTAAATAACCGCATTGTGAGAGGAAAGCCAAAGCTGACTCATAGTGTTGGTGAAATACGGATCTTGTCCACAAAGAGAGTAGCTCGCATGAACTCTCTGAATTAATAGTGAGGGCTATTATTTCGAATAAAATAGTGGGAGTTTTTAATTGAAGTCCAAATTAAGAAAAATAATTGTATTTTGAAATTTTGGTACTGATTTATTCTGCATGAATTCTTGTAGAATTCCATGGCAAGTGGTTCACACTCCACACTGTCTCTCAGAGCCATCCTTGAGAAGGATAAGCTTAGTGGGACTAACTACATGGACTGGTACAGGAACCTGAGAATTATTCTCAGGCAAGAGCGAAAGCTCTATGTCTTGGAAGAAGAAGCCCCCGAGGTGCCGACCGGGAAATCTTCCCGTGCTGACAAATATACTTATAAGAAGTATACTAATGATGCCTTGGACGTCGAATGCCTTATGCTTGCCACCATGAACTCTGAGCTTCAGAAGCAATATGAGAACATGGGGTGCAAGGAGATTGACGAGCATCTCAAGAAAATGTTTCAAGGGCAAGCTCGTCAAGAGAGTTTTGACATCACCAAAGCGTTATTTCAGTGCAAGATGGGAGTTTGAGACTCAGTAGGGACTCACGTACTCAAGATGATTGGGTATATAGAGAACCTTGAAAGACTGGGTTTTCCTCTGGGTCAAGAGTTGGCCATATATCTGATCCTGCAATTGTTGCCGGACAGTTACGAGTAGTTTGTCTTGAACTACAACATGAATGAAATAGACAAGACACTGCCCGAGCTCCTAGGCATGTTAAGAACTGCCGAGATCAATATGAAGAAGGCCAAGCCTGCCAGCCCCATACTGATGGTGCATAAAAGCAAGGGCAAGGCCAAGGGCTCTAAGAAGACGAAGGTGGGACCTAAGTCACATCTCGAGCCCAAGTCTTCTGCACTGATGAAAAAGAAGAGCACAGTGAAGGAGAGGAAATGCCACCACTATGGCAAGGCTGGTCATTGGATGAGGAATTGTCCTTCGTACATTAAGGGTCTGCAGAAAATGAAGGGAGGTATGACTTTCGCTTCAAATATTTACGTTATAGAGATAAACCTTTCTGCTCCTTAATCTTGGGTATTGGATACCGAATGTGGTTCTCATATTTGTACAAATGTGCAGGAACTGGGAAGGAGAAGATTGCTGAGTAAAGGGGAGGTGGACCTGCGTGTCGGCAATGGAGCAAGAGTTGTTGATGTAGCCGTAGGGGTTTACCGTCTTTCTTTGCCCAGTGGGCTTGTAATAGAACTAGATAACTGTTATTTTGTTCCGGCAATAACTAGAAATATTATATCCATTTCATGCTTGGACATGATTGGATTTTCTTTTATAATTAAGAACAACTGTTGTTCTATATTTAAGAATGGTGTTTGTTATGCTGTAGCCCAATTGTTTAATGGTCTTTACGTTTTGAACTTGGACCATCAGATCTATAATGTAGAAAATAATAAAAGACTAAGAACAAATGACTCAAACCCTACATATCTTTGGCATTGTCGTTTGGGCCATATAAACGAGAAGCGCATATCCAAGCTCCATAAAGATGGACTTTTGGACTCATTTGATTATGAATCAATTGAGTGATGCAAATCTTGTTTGTTAGGCAAAATGACTAAAGCCCCTTTCACTGGTTATACTGAGAGGGCTGAAGATCTCTTGGGTGTTGTACATAGTGATGTATGTGGACCCATGAGCTCCATGGCTAGAGGTGGGTATTTCTACTTCGTTACATTTACTGATGATTTCAGTAGATACAGATATGTGTATCTTATGAAGTGCAAATCCGAGACCTTTGAAAAGTTCAAAGAGTTCAAAAATGAAGTAGAAAACCAGTTGGGAAAAAGGGTTAAAGCACTCCGATCTGATCGAGGTGGCGAATACCTGAGTCATGAGTTCCGTGATCATCTGAAAGAGTGTAGTATTGTATCACAGCTCACTCCACCTAGAACACCACAGCATAATAGTGTGTTTGAGAGGATAAATCGTACTTTGTTAGACATGGTACGTTCGATGATGAGTCATGCAGACTTGTCTGTTTCCTTTTGGGGTTTTGCTTTAGAGACTGCTGCAATGACACTGAATCGCGCTCCAACGAAAACGGTTCTGAAGACACCATATGAGATATAGACTGGGAAGCGTCCTAGTATGTCATTCATTAAAATTTGGGGTTGTGAGGCATACGTGCGACGTCAAATGCCTGACAAGCTGGAACCTAAATCGGATAAATATTATCTGGTGGGATATCCTAAGGAAACGAAAGGGTATTACTTTTACCTACCGTCCGAGGGCAAAGTGTTTGTCGCAAGGACTAGCGTCTTCTTGGAGAAAGAGTTCTTATCAAGAAAGACTGAAAAGGTAGAACTTGAAGAAGTTCAAGAACCACAAGTAGCGAATGAACCGGAATTGGATTCTAAGACAGGACTACAAGATGTTGTAGCTAGAGAACCTGCTCAATAAACACAAGTCCTACGTAGATCTGGTAGACCGAGGTTTGAGCATGAGAGATATGGATTTCTCATGTCTCAAATAGGTAATGTGTTGCTTATGGATCATGATGATGAACCAGCGATCTACCAAGAGGCTATGAATGGACCGGACTCCGATAAATGGCTTGAGGCTATGAAATCCGAAATGGACTCCATGTATACAAACCAAGTTTGGAACTTGGTGGAACCACCTGAAGGGGTACGACCCATAGGGTGCAAATGGGTCTTCAAGAAGAAGACCGACATGGATGGGAATGTACAGACATTCAAAGGGCGACTGGTGGCTAAGGGTTTCAAGCAAATTCATGGTATTGACTATGATGAGACCTTTTCCCCTGTTGTCATGGTAAAGTCCATAAGGATATTGCTTGCTATTGCTGCGTATTATGACTATGAGATCTGGCAGATGGATGTCAAAACGGCTTTCCTTAATGGAAACCTCCTTGAGGAAGTGTACATGACACAACCCGAGGGTTTTATATCCCCAAATGAAGCCATTAAAATATGCAAGCTGAATAAGTCCATCTATGGACTAAAACAGGCCTCTCGAAGTTGGAATCTTCATTTTGATGAGAAAATCAAAGAGTTTGGTTTCATCAAGAATGAAGATGAGCCTTGTGTTTATAAGCGAATCAATGGGAGCATTGTTGTCTTCCTGATATTGTATGTAGATGACATACTGTTGATTGGGAATGACATTCCTACCTTGAAAGTTGTTAAGAACAACCTAGGGAACTGCTTTTCTATGAAGGACTTGGGTGAAGCGACTTATATACTCGGTATTAAGATCTATAGAGATAGATCGAAGAAGTTACTAGGTTTGACCCAGTGTACATACATTGAGAAGGTGTTGAAGCGGTTCAACATGCTTGAGTCCAATAAAGTATTTTTACTCATGTATCATGGTGTGAATCTCTCTAAGGACCAGTGTCCAAAATCTTGTGAAGATAAGGACCGCATGAAGTTGATTCAATATGCTTCGGCAATTGGATCAATCATGTATGCAATGTTGTGTACTCGACCCAATGTCTCCTTTGCTTTGAGCATGACTAGCAGGTATCAGTCAGACCCCGGTGAGTGTCACTGGACTGCAGTCAAGAATATCCTAAAGTACTTGAGAAAGACTAAGGATGTGTTCTTGGTGTATGGTGGAGATGAAGAGCCCATTGTAAGTGGTTACACGGATGCTAGCTTCCAAACTGATAGGGACGATTCAAAGTCTCAGTCAGGGTTTGTGTTTTGCCTTAATGGAGGAGCTGTGAGCTGGAAGAGTTCCAAGCAAGAGACAGTTGCTTATTCTACAACAGAGGCCGAGTATATCGCTGCAGCTAATGCAGCGAAGGAGGCTGTATGAATTAGGAAATTCATCGGCGAGCTTGATGTAGTTCTTAGCATTATTGGTCCCGTAGTTCTTTACTGTGATAACAATGGTGCAATTGCATAATCTAAGGAACCTAGATCCCATCAGCGCTCCAAGCACATACTTCGGCGGTTCCATATTATTCGTGAGATTTTCGAACGAGGAGATGTGAACATTTGTAGAGTGCCGACTGAGGAGAATATTGCGGATCCACTGGCAAAGCCTCTCGCGCAGAGAAAGCATGATGGTCATACTAGATCGATGGGTATACGATACCTAAGTGATCAACTCTAGTGGGAGTCTTATGGGTTGCATGTAAACATATATTCTGTTGGCTGTTTATTATTTATTCATATGATGAATTGTGTACCAAATGTTTCTTTTTACAATTAATGGCAAGTTCTTTTATTATGATTTTCCTATGTGATAGTTAAATTGTAATATAATAAATACCCTTAGAGTGTTCGCTTCCATAGGACATCAAGTACGTGACTTGAATGTGAGAGCCTATGATTTATTTGAAGCTTCATTCTTAAAAGGTCCCTGATCGTTGTATCATCATAGAAGCTAAGGGTGATGATGATGCCTTAAGACTAGCATGTGCGTTGACTGATGACCAGTTCTCACAGGTCATGATATTGTGATATCAAGTAATCACGTGGGTACTTTTTAATGAACAAGTTGTACTGGACAGACCCAACCTGAGACTACTCTGTGGATTGTTATCTAAACGTGTCACGAGTAGGTCTCAATTGACAATGGTGTTGTGGTACTTTGACCTGAAGTCACGGCATTCATCAAGTGAGGAAGAGCATGCTTTGATGCCAGCTAAAGTCTTCCTTGAGAAAGGTTGATGATAAGGGTGGTTGTTGGGCACGTTACGAATCATTTGGGTGTTTGTGTGTGAGCAGATATGGGATTTGTCCTCCTATATGACAGGAGTTGCATCCATGGGCCCCTTGATGGAACTGGACTGAGAAATGCATGGCCATGCTTGGTTGAGTCAATATATGATATTGGACTCACCATTCTCTGGAAGTCCGTTCTAGATCAAGAAACTTGGATTGAGCTTTTATGAGGATGATACGGTCCATGCCTCTAGTTCTTTCCAGATGTAAGGGACAAAGGGACAAAGACAATGCTGGAACATTGGTCATAAAGGCTTGTGAGTTGTAAACTCTTATTGCTTGGGGAGCAGTGATGCATTACTAGATGCCGCTCACTGTTTGTGTGGTTTTTGGTTTGATACTTTCAAGATCAAGTGGGAGACTGTTGGAGTTACCATGGTGATCTAGAAGTAGTCAAACATGTGATCTCACTGCCAACGCGATATGAGCCTGCAGGGTCGCACATAAGAGCTGTGGATAAGTTGAAAGATTGACTGTGTTGGTAATGGTTACCAATCACCATAGTGTATGGGGGTCAGGCAATCGTTGCCAAGAAAGTTCATTGAGAATGGATAGTCGACGATTAAGGCTGTTTCGACGAGAGTCGTCGAGTATGACTCGACGACTGAGGCTGAGTCGATGAGAGTCGTCGAGTATGACTCGACGACTAAAGCAGGTTCGACGAATATCGTCGACCGCCATTCGACGATTGTCATCGAATGCGGGTCGACGAATATCGTCGACCGCCGATCGATGAATATCGTCGACCGCCGTTCGACGATTGTCGTCGAACGCGGGTTGACGAATATCGTCGACCGCCGATTGACGAATATCATCGACCGCCGTTCGACGATTGCCGTCGAACGCGGGTTGACGAATATCATCGACCGTCGTTCGACGATTGTCGTCGAACGCGGGTTGACGAATATCGTCGACCGCCGTTCGACGATTGTCATCGAACGCGGGTCGACGATTGTCGTCGACCGCCGATCGATGAGAATTGTCGAGTGTCGTCGAGTATGACTCGACGACTGAGGCCATTATTCGAGAGTCGTCCCTGATTCTCGACGATTCTGCGGGTGATTCTCGCCGAATCCATCCATTGTTTCTCGCCGAACGATTCGATGACCCTACACTGTGTGGTCTGCGTATAGCGATGCTTTTAGGTCTGTTTATACTTTTAGTATAAATAGGGACTTAGGGTTTTGGAAAAGAGAGGCGATTTTTCCTGCAGCCGAATAGAACCCGACGGAAGAGTTCCGCCGTTCTACCGATCTGCCGAATCCCGAACCCCGCCGGACGGAAGTGTTTCGCCGCCGTGTTTGCTCCGCCGACCTCCTCCTCTCTGACCATTGTCGTCGGTATTGCCTTTCCTGGCGCGGACCTAGCAGTCCGTGGAATCGCAAGGTGCGGTCGATCTCCTTCCCGACCCTTCGTGTGACGAAGCTAGGTGTTCTCCCGCTCGTGTGGATTTCTGAAGAAACGTAGACATTATTCTACGTGAAACTCCCCACCAACAGGACTCAGATCTTGGAGCATCTTTGTTGAGTTGTGACTCAACACCGAAGAGGTAATTTTGCCTTGTTATTTTGATAACTTCTTGATTCAACATTCATGGCCCGATCCATTTCTCTTTGGGTTGTTCTTGTTTTATTCCTTCCGTTGTGTGCACAAGTGTTGTGCCAACCTCCATAGAAAACCCAACATGCATAATCTCTCGTCAAGTGCAAGGTAGAGTGACAACTCCTTGTAATTAACGCTCAACAATCGTGGCCATCAATAACGCATAACAAGCAAGGAAAGAGAGACACAAGATACTTCTAGTACACCGCAATGCGTGAAAGCACGATATGACACTAAGTCACACTTGCAACCACAAGGATGAGAACAAAGCACGGTTCGACTCCTGCCAAGATCCCCTGCCTAATGATAACGACATGATCTTCATTGCGTAAGGCAAATGTCAGAGGGGAGTCGCAAGCTTAATATGTCTCTCCAAAACTCACGCACGACAAAGGCAATACCCAAACCAAAAATACAAAGTGGGTGCACGCCACGGACGAAATCGAATACCTCGCCAACATCAGCATCATCCCTCGAGGCATCACCATTTCAAGGGACGGAACGCCCCTACATCCTTTGCACTACATAACTTCCCGCCAAGTGCAAAGAACAATAACGCGCTCCTAACATCCCTCGCCCGTGTGACCGTTATCTCAGAGCTTCCTCAGTTGTCTGGCATTGCACCACTCCAAGAACCTACGACTCTATGCGCTCTACAATCATGAAAGCTTGCAACGCTCTGACGTCCTAAAGCATAGATGTTGGGTACATTAGAAAATGTGTACCATATTTGGAGAAGCCTCATCTTAGTCAATGATATGCATCAGTTTGTATTTAATAGATGTTTAAGTTACATTGTGCAGGTTTAAGCATTTGAAGGAAATTTTCTAAGTACAAGTGTCGACACTTGTGAAGAAACTATGTCGACACCCAGAAGTTGTGTTGACACTTATGAAGAACTTGTGTCGACACTCTGAAGTTGTGTCGACACTTATTAAGAAGTTGTGTCGGCACTCAAGTAGTGTCGACTCTTATGAAGAAGTTGTGTTGACACTCAAGCTAAGTCGACAATTCTGAAGAAGCTGTGTCGACACTCAAATTGTGTCGACACTAGAGCCAGGAGTTATGTCGACACCAGAAGTAATTGTGTCGACACACAGGACTTGTGTCGACACACACTCAACGCCGTCTGGATACTTTCAACACTGTCGACATTCATTCAACACCGTCTGTCGACAACATATATGTCGAGACCAGAAGCAGCTGTGTTGACACACCGGACTTGTGTCGACATATACTCAATGCCATTTGCCAGCAACAGCTATATCGACATCGGAAGCATTTGTGTCGACACACAAGACTTGTGTCGACACATTCAACAAAAGATGTGTCGAGAAGCAGAAGTATGTATGTGTCGATACTTGGAGTATTGTGTTGATACCATGAAGACTTGTGTCGACACTTGGCCAATATGTGCTGACACATATGAAGCAGCATGTTGAGTGATTTATACTGAGTTGGAATGACTCTAACGTATCTACGGACATGTCTGGTGACTTGACAACTGTCATATCCAACCGGTCTGACACCTCTGATAGATCTGTCAGTAGTTTGTTAGAAACCATATCAGCCGGTAACCATGAAGCAAACTCTATATAAGAGACAGATCGGAAACTTCAGTAGAGTGTGAAAAAAGGGAAAAAGAGAAACAGACTCGGAATTATTCTGCAAGAAAGATTCAGATTCCAATCTGAATTTAAGGAAGAAGCTGACTAAAGATCAATCAACAGCAAGAAGATCCACCTTATTTTGTTATATCAAGAAGCTTTGAGAAGCTAAGTCAGGCAGGATCAGAAGGATCAGTTCAGTAAAGAACTGATCAAGAAGGCTACACCAATAGAGGAATCTAGTTGGTGAATTTGTTTGTTTCTTATTACATTTTAATTCTTGTAAGATCTATTATCAGATCTGAGTTGTAAGCCTAGTTATAAAGGCTAAGGTATGGCTGAGGCCTGAGGTAGGATTCTGGGGAAGAATCTGAGGTAGGACTTGTGGAAAGTCTTAGTTGTAATCCTAGTTATAAAGGCTGAGGTATGGCTGAGGACTTAGGTAGGATTCTGGGGAAGAATCTGAGGTAGGACTTATTATGTCTGAGCTGTAGGAACCATTTTTGGTTTTGAGATTGTAAGATCTGAGGATCTGAGCCAGTGAAAGGAAGTTAGGCTGAATCCAGTTATCTACTGGATAGGCAAAGGGGGAAAGTAGATGTACCCATATCTTAGGGAACCACTATAGATTTGGTGTTTGCTGTAATGTGTTTATGTTTTGTGATTTGATTAATCTGTGTTGAATAATTATCTATCTGTTAGCCTAAAAATGACTTTAAAAGATTAGAACCTATTCACCCCCTAGGTGTTTAGGCTCTTCAAACAAAGTCTTTCAAGTGATATCAGAGGGAGGTTCCTCAAAGATTGATGTAACAGTCAGAGTTATTCTCCAAGGCAAATAACAGATATCAAGAATGGGTTCAAATGAGAATCAAAAGGAATTTGGATCTATGAAATTACCTATATGTAGGAAAGAATCCTTTGGCATTTGGAAAGAAAGGGTCAGGTTGTTTATGGAAGCATCTGATCCAAGAATTTATATCACAGTACAGGAAGGCCCCTTCATTCCAATGAAGGTATAAGTTCTTGATGCAAACATTCAAACTCCAAAGAGCTATTCTGAAATGACAAGGATGAAATCATCCTGGCAACACTAGATAAAAGAGCACATAACATTATTGTAAGTGTTATAGATGATGCCCCTTTTCAGAATCTGGTGTATTGTAAAACCTCCAAAGAAATATGGGACACATTGATTGTCTACATGGAGGGCACAGAAGAAGTCAGAGAGGACAGGAAGTCAATGCTGAGCCAGGAGTATGAGAGCTTTAGACAAGCTAAATCTGAATGCATAGCTGAATGCTATAAGAAGTTCTTTAGAATAGTGAATGAGATGATGACCTATGGAAGGGTCTTCAGCACTTATGAACTGAATGATAAGTTTCTTAGGTTTCTAACAAAGGATTGGGACACTAAGATATGTGCCATCAGAGAAGTGGCCAGGCTGGCTGATACACCTCCACCTACACTTTTTGAAAAGTTGTTATCATATGAAATGCAGCTTACTGCTAGAAAAGAAGAAGAGAAGGGCAACAGATCTGAGTTTAAGGAAAAGTCAGTGGCCTTCAAAGCTGAAGGCTCAAGAAAGGGTAGGAGAAAATCTCCTTCTCCACCTAGAAGGAGTGCTGAGGCAGAAGAAAGAATTTCTGACAATAACACATCAGATAGTCATACTTCTGATGAGGATTTTGCTGCCTTTACAAGGCAATTCCAAAGGTTTATGAAGAAAAATAAGTGGAGAACTAGGCCATCATCTTAATCCTATTCCAAGGATGAGTATTATAGGAAGAAGTCACACAAGGAGGACAGGTATGCCTCTAAACCTGGTAAATAATCTAATACTAAGATTGTGTGTTATTGCTGCAATAGGACTGGACATGTCATAGCAGACTATCCTGACAAAAGAAAGGAGTCAAAGGACAAGAAGAAGCAACAGATCAAAGGTAAGAAGGAGAAGTCTCTAGTTGCTCAGAAGGAGAAGAGTTGGACAGACTCTTCATCTTCAGAATCTGGAGAAGAAGAAGCAGAAGCATATGTTGGGCTATTCTCAACAAAAGAGGAGTCTAGGGAACTAAAATTCCTACAGATGCTGAACTCCATAAATGGAGTTGAAGAACATTGTTGTAGAGGGCTGATGGCTCAATCTGAAGATGATCAGTGTCAGGATCAGCCTGGACCAAGTAAGGTAAACTACTCTCCCTTAGTTTTAGATTACTTTACTATATCAGAATCAGAAGCATCTGCTTCAATAAAAGTGGATGGATCTAAGTCTGAAGGGGATGTACACCAACTCATTGATGAGTATGGTGGGTTGTTGCAAGCTCTGAAGAAGAGCAAGTTTCTGGTTAAAGTGCAGGCCAAAGAGATTTAGTCTCTTAAGCTGGCAGCAGTAAATTCGGCTAAGATGTTGGATCTAAAACTGAATGTGGTTGCCAAATTGAAGAACATTACAATTATTCAAATGGGCACAATCTCTTTCAAAGAGAATCATATCAAGAAACTGGAGGCAAGACTTCAGCAAGAGAGAGAGCTAGTGGCTAAATTCTCCAAGCCAAAATCTTTCCTACCCCTAATAGACAATTTTACTTCACAAAAAGGTAAGACTGGTCTAGGCTTTAAGGGAAGAATTAGGGCTTTCAATTCACATAGGAAAGGTAAGGGCCAAGTTCAGCCTCTAGTTGCTGAACCCCCTATTTTCTTTAGGAAGGTGGTGAATCCTACTAACAGGTATGATCATGACACTACACATGGTCACTGTGAGCATGGAAATCACATGGGAAAGGGTTCATATGCTTATAGAACACACTATAGGCATAACCATCAGGTTCAAGAGGATGTCTTGAAGAGTGATGCTTCAACATCAACATTCAAAAGAACTGCTGACAACAAAGCAGTAAAGTCTTTACCTAAGAAAAGGTATAATAGGTTTGAGTGTTGGTGTTGTGGCAAGGTGGGGCACTTTACCATGGATTGTTGGTTTAACACCAGTGTTAAAACCAAGAATAGTTTTCCTGTTAGAACAGTTGTAGGATTTCAAACTAACAAGGACCTAGGACCCACTAGCAAGTTGGGTTCTAAGGGTAAGTAATTCTTTATATATTGCAGGTGAATCCAAGTGACCATACCCCTATATGGTACTTGGATAGTGGTTGTTTCATACATATGACGGGAACAAGGAGAATGTTGAGGGACTATGTGCCCATAGAGAATGGACCCAAAGTTATCTTTGGTGGATCAGAAAATGGTATCATCAAAGGATTTGGTAACATTACTAGTGATTCAATTATTATCACTAAAGTGGATTATGTGAAGGGTTTAAAACATAACCTAATTAGCATAAGTCAACTTAGTGATCTAGGTTATGTCATTTCTTTTCTCAAAGGGGAGTGCCAGATAAGAAGGTCAAGTGATCAAGAGATCATTTTGACTGGCACTAGGAAAGGAAATGTGTATTGCCTTAACCTAGATTGTGAGTTTAACAACTCACCAATTTGTCTGGTTGCAGGAGAGAAAGCTTTTCTTTGTGTCAAATGGCACAAGATACTAGCTCATCTGAACTATAAGTCTATAGTACTGTTGTTCAGCATGGGATTAGTGAGGAATGGTCCTCAAATTAAGTGCATCAAAGAGGGTGTATGTTCAGCTTGCCAAAAAGGCAAGCAGACTAAGTCCTCTTTCCAAGCACTTGACATCAAAGATTCAATGAGATGCTTGTATGTCATTCATATGGATTTGTTTGGTCCTATGCCAGTTCACAGTCTTGGTAGGAAAGTATACACACTTGTTGTTGTGGATGACTACTCCAGATATACATGGGTTTTCTTCTTGAGGAAGAAATCTGAAACCCCATTTGTTTTTCAGACTTTTAGTAGACAAATACAGAATGAATACAATAGTTCAGTGGTCAAAATCAGAAGTGACCATGAAACTGAATTTCAGTCTGAATGTATGACAAGATTCTGTGAAGAACTTGGGATTCATCATGAATTCTCTTCACCTAGAACTCCTCAGCAAAAGGGTGTTGCTGAAAGAAAGAATAAGACTCTAATTGAGGCTAGAAGAACTCTACTAAATGATACTACTCTCCATGAATACTTCTGGGCTAAGGCAGTTAATACTGCATGTCATGTGCTCAATAGAGCCTCCATCAACAAGAAACACAAGATGACTCCCTACCATATTTTAAAAGGAAGAAAACCAAACATAGCTTACTTCAGAATATTTGGTAGCAAGTGTTTTATACTAGTCAATGGTAAGCACTCCCAAACTAAGTTTGCTGCCAAATCCCTAGAAGGGATATTTGTTGGGTACAGCAACCATAGTAGAGCATATAGGATCTACAACTTGACTACCCAAGTTGTAGAAGAATCTGTGCATGTTATATTTGATGAGTTAAAATTTATTAACAATGAATTGTCTAATTCTTCTGTTAGCTCTACAAGTCTTACAGATAGGCTGGACAAGCTGACCATCAATGAAGATGTTCCTACTAGGTTGGATGAAGAAAAAGATTCCAGTTATCCAGGGGGGGAACTAGTCTCTCTGGATGAAGAAGAAAGTGTGGAGCATCAAGTTGAGGAAACTGGTGAAGGCCATAATGCTGACAGATTTCCTCCAGTAAAGAGACACCTGAAGGATCATCCAGTTCACCAAATCATTGGTGATGCAAGTCAAGGTGTTCTAACAAGGAGCAGGAGCATGAACACAGTTCTATATTCTAGCTTCCTATCTCAAATAGAACCTAGGAAGATTGAAGAAGCAATGCAAGACACTAACTGGATTGATACAATGCAAGAAGAGCTCAGTCAGTTCAAAAGGTGTAAAGTCTGGGAACTGGTGCCAAAACCTAAGGATCACAACATAATAGGAACTAAATGGATCTAAAGGAACAAGCTTGATGAGAATGGCACCATAGTCAAGAACAAGGCTAGACTGGTAGCAAAAGGCTACATGCAAGATGAAGGTATTAATTTTGATCAAACCTTTGCTCCAGTGGCAAGGCTGGAGGCAATAAGGCTGTTCTTTGCCTATGCTGCCTATCAAGGGTTCAAGGTATACCAGATGGATGTGAAATCAGTATTTCTGAATGGTGATTTAAAAGAAGAAGTCTATGTTGAATAACCCTCAGGTTTTGTAGACCCTCACTTTCCTGATTATGTATATAGGCTTAAGAAAGCTCTATATGGTTTGAAACAAGCTCCAAGGGCTTGGTATGAAACCTTGTCTGCCTTTCTTATTGAGAATAAATTCTCTAGAGGAAAGATAGATAAAACTCTATTATATAGGGAATCAAAAGGCAAGATAATACTAGTCTAGATATATGTGGATGACATTATCTTTGGTTCTACTGAAAACAACCTTTGTAGGAAGTTTGCCAAACTTATGCAAGGGAAGTTTGAGATGAGCAGTATGGGTGAGCTGAAGTTCTTCTTGGGACTTCAAGTTAGACAGACTGAGAATGGATTGTCTATATCCTCGTCTAAGTTCACCAAGGAGTTAATTAAGAAGTATGGTTTGGACTCAGCTTCTACCATGAAAACTCCAATGGGAACAAGTATACCTATAGGCAAAGATGAGGCAGGGAAACCTGTTGATGAGTCTTTGTATAGAGGGATAATTGGCTCTCTACTCTATTTGACTGCTAGTAGACCTGACATCATGTATTCAACATGTGTCTGTGCTAGGTATCAAGCTTGCCCTAAGGAATCTCATTATACTGCAGTTAAGAGAATTCTGAGATATCTTAAGGGTACACCTAATCTAGGCCTTTGGTATCCTAAGAATGGAGATTTCCTACTAACTGGTTTCTCAGATGCAGACTTTGCTGGATGCAAAGAAGATAGGAAGAGTACCACAAGAACTTGTTAATTCCTTGGTGGGAGGCTGGTGTCATGGTATAGCAAGAAGCAAACTAGTGTAGCAATATCAACAACTGAATCAGAGTATATAGTTGCAGGTAGTTGCTGTGCACAATTGATGTGGATAAAGCATCAACTAGAAGATTATGACATCCAGGTAAGTAGAATTCCTCTATTTTATGATTCTACAAATGTTATTTCTATTGCTAAGAATCTTGTATCACATAGTAGGACCAAGCATATAGAAATTAAGTTTCATTTCATCAGAGAACATGTAGAGAAGGAAAATATTAGCCTAGAATTTGTAAATACTGATAATCAAATAGCTGATATTTTTACAAAACCTCTGGATGAAACTAAATTCAATTATTTTAAAATTGAATTAGGAATGTTGAACCTAGAATAGGTTATCATAAGTATCCCTAAGGTGAATAAGTAAGCATCAAATTTCTCTGGAAATTTGTCTAAGTACAATATTTGTGTCGACACAAGCAAGCTGTGTCGATACACCCAATATGTTGTGTCGACTAAATAAAAGGAAGTGTCGACACAGAAACAGTATCTGTGTCGATAGAAGAATTGTTGTCAACACAACTTTGTTGAGAGGATTCATGTGTCGACACACAAAAGCATGTGTCGACACAAGTCAGTCGAAACTTAAGTAGTAAGTGTCGACACAGACACAAGTTTGTCGACACATAAATGTGTCGACTTAACATAAGTTATCGACTCTGACATTAGTTTGTCGATACATAGTCGTCTCGACTTAAATCACGTACTGTCGAGACCTAGGTCATTTTTGTTGACACGTATAAATACTTGTCGACTCTGGCACGTCTCTTGACCTGCCCTTACACTTATACTATAAATAGGTGAAACCAAAATCTGGTCGACTACGCGTTCAGTATTCTTGACTTTCCACCTTCTGTCGACGCAAGTTTTCTTTTCTCTTCTCTTCTCTTCCAACTCTTACGTCAATGGCGCCTCGTCAAGAAGACAAAGTAAATGAAGGTTATGAACTTGTTCGTAAAGGTTTCAGAGCAGCTTCAGATGAAATTCAGGGTGTTATTGCCCTAATTTTAGAAAATGGATTGGAATACTTGGTTTCTGAACAAACAAAGATATGGAAGAAAGAAGTTCTAGAGTTTTATTCAACTGCTACAGTGGATTCTGCGGGCAAGAAAATTAAAGGGACTGTTCAAAATTCCCTAGTGAAACTCACACAAAAAACTATCAGGAAATCACTTCAGCTTCCATCAGTCAAGGATATAGATGACATAACCCCTTCCCAGATTACAGAAGCTTTAAGCTGGTGTGGGCTGAGTTCCAATATAAAGATTGGATCATCTATTAACAGAAAAGGGATGAATTCCCAAGGAAAATTCCTATCTGAAGTAGTTGGCAAAGTGATTCTTTGCAAAACTGGTGGACATGATAGAATCTCTGTCCACATGTTCAATCTTATGGTAAGGATCATATTCAAGATAAACACTGGCTGGGCAGCAGTAGTGTTTGATAAAGTTCGTGAAGGAACTAAGAAACCAAACATGGGAAGAATTCTGAGTTTATGCTTATCTGCTGTAATACCAGATGTACTGAAACAAGTGGCTGGATCAAAAATAAATCACATGAAGAGGATGGATGTAAGAATTCTATCAAGGTGAGATAGAGTTCTGACCAGGAAGTCCCTGCTCCTCAGGAGCAAACTAAGAAAGTTAAGAAAAAGAAGAAAGTGGTTCCACTGGATGGATCCTCCAGTGATTTTGAGGAGGAAGTGGTCTTCAGTTCTGATGAAGACCAGCAACAAAAGGATGCACAAGAATAAGTGCAGGGCAGTGTGCCCCAAGAACAACAAATGGACACAACTCCAGGGGGAGAACACATAGTACAAGCAACTGAGTTTCCTGCCTAAGGGGGAGGCATTGATGATGCAGTCTTAGAAAGTGACTTGGCTGCAGATACTGTCTTGAAAATAGCATCTGAAATCAACATTGCAGCTCAAGGATCTGTTGAGACAGAAGCTCAAAATGAGCCAATTCAGCAGGAATTCACCATGGATGACCTATTCTCTAATCTTCCTCCTGCAAGGACTGAGGGGGAGCTGATTGCACAAGAAAAAGATATTCTACGGACTGAGGGGGAGTTGTCTAAGGATGACCCAGCTGAAAAGAATACAGTTGATATTGAAAGTACAACTGAATCTTCTGAAGATGAAGAAGCCCAATAGCAACACTAACACTACCTTTCGAGGCATCGCCTATTCAGGGGAGGTGATGCCCCCACAGCCTTGACGTTGTGCATAATCTCTCGTCAAGTGCAAGGTAGAGCGACAACTCCCCGTAATTAACGCTCAACAATCGTGGCCATCAATAACGCATAACAAGCAAGGAAAGCGAGACACAAGATACTAAGTCACACTTGCAACCACAAGGATGAGAACAAAGCACGGTTCGACTCCTGCCAAGATCCCCTGCCTAATGATAACGACACGATCTTCATTGCGTAAGGAAAATGTCGGAGGGGAGTCGCAAGCTTAATATGTCTCTCCAAAACTCACGCACGATAAAGGCAATACCCAAACCAAAAATACAAAGTGGGTGCACGCCACGGACGAAATCGAATACCTCGTCAACATCAGCATCATCCCTCGAGGCATCACCATTTCAAGGGACGGAACGCCCCTACATCCTTTGCACTACATAACTTCCCGCCAAGTGCAAAGAACAATAACGCGCTCCTAACATCCCCCGCCCGTGTGACCGTTATCTCAGAGCTTCCTCAGTTGTCTGGCATTGCACCACTCCAAGAACCTACGACTCTATGCGCTCTACAATCATGAAAGCTTGCAACGCTCTGACGTCCTAAAGCATAGATGTTGGGTACATTGGAAAATGTGTACCATATTTGGAGAAGCCTCATCTTAGTCAATGATATGCATCAGTTTGTATTTAATAGATGTTTAAGTTACATTGTGCAGGTTTAAGCATTTGAAGGAAATTTTCTAAGTACAAGTGTCGACACTTGTGAAGAAACTATGTCGACACCCAGAAGTTGTGTTGACACTTATGAAAAACTTGTGTCGACACTCTGAAGTTGTGTCGACACTTATTAAGAAGTTGTGTCGGTACTCAAGTAGTGTCGACTCTTATGAAGAAGTTGTGTCGACACTCAAGCTAAGTCGACAATTCTGAAGAAGCTGTGTCGACACTCAAATTGTGTCGACACCAGAGCTGGGAGTTATGTCGACACCGGAAGTAATTGTGTCGACACACAGGACTTGTGTCGACACACACTCAACGTCGTCTGGATACTTTCAACACTGTTGACATTCATTCAACGCCGTCTGTCGACAACAGATATGTCGAGACCAGAAGCAGCTGTGTTGACACACAGGACTTGTGTCGACACATACTCAATGCAATTTGCCAGCAATAGCTATATCGACACCGAAAGCATTTGTGTCGACACATTCAATAGAAGATGTGTCCAGAAGTAGAAGTATGTCTGTGTCGACACTTGGAGTATTGTGTCGACACCATAAAGACTTGTGTCGACACTTGGCCAATATGTGTCGACACATATGAAGCAGCCTGCTGAGTGATTTGTACTGAGTTGGAATGACTCTGACGTATCTACTGACATGTCTGGTGACTTGGCAACTGTCATATCCAACCAGTCTGACACCTCTGACAGATCTGTCAGTAGTTTGTTAGAAACCAGATCAGCCGATAACCATGAAGCAAACTCTATATAAGAGACAGATCGAAAACTTCAATAGAGTGTGAAAAAAGGGAAACAGAGAAACAGACTCAGAATTGTTCTGCAATAAAGATTCAGATTCCAATCTGAATTTAAGGAAGAAGCTGACTAAAGATCAACTTCAACAGCAAGAAGATCCACCTTATTTTGTTCTATCAAGAAGATTTGAGAAGCTAAGTCAGGCTAGATTAGAAGGATCAGTTTAGCCAAGAACTGATCAAGAAGGCTACACCAACAGAGGAATCTAGCTGGTGAATTTGTTTGTTTCTTATTAAATTTTAATTCTTGAAAGATCTATTATCAGATCTGAGTTGTAAGCCTAGTTATAAAGGCTGAGGTAGGGCTGAGGCCAGAGGTAGGATTCTGGGGAAGAATCTGAGGTAGGACTTGTGAAAGTCTGAGTTGTAAGCCTAGTTATAAAGGCTGAGGTAGGGCTGAGGCCTGAGGTAGGATTCTAGGGAAGAATCTAAGGTAGGACTTATTATGTCTGAGCTGTAGGAACCATTTTTGGTTCTGAGATTGTAAGATCTGAGGATCTGAGCCAGTGGAAGGAAGTTAGGCTGAATCCAGTTATCTACTGGATTGGCGAAGGGGGAAAGTGGATGTACTCATATCTTGGGGAACCACTATAGATCTGGTGTTTGTTGTGATGTGTTTATGTTCTGTGATTTGATTAATCTGTGTTGAATAATTATCTATCTGTTAGCCTAAAAAGGACTTTACAAGATTAGAACCTATTTACCCCCCTAGGTGTTTAGGCTCTTCAAACAAAGTCTTTCAACAGACGTCATCAACAACCTCCACATTAGAAGATCCTACCTAAACTTTGATAATAACGGACACCAAGTCCTTCCTCGCCTCCACATGAAGACAGGAGCCAGGTCCTTCTACATTGCCGGGTAGGAATAGGCCCACTGGTCCTTCCGCAACACCAAAATATATAAGGGGGCAGAACATCCTTCCACGACACGCCCGAGAATCCGCCACCGGCACTAGCGCCCCCCAACAACTGCTCAAGTTAGGGGAACACGAAAAGCAACACGCTTTCACATCAGCGCAACATGAGATGCACAAAGAAGAAGGACATCTCATGCGACATGCTGCCAGCACTGCATAATGAACAAGGGTGATGTGCGAGTAATCTACCCCAAGACAAGTTGGCCAAGTTTAGAAATTTCCGAGCTCGTCGTTTTGCGGTTCACGATCCACAAAAATTTGGGGGCATTTGATGGAGTTCCCCCTTAATCTTCGAGTCAAACCGGAAAGATTTTGCCTAAGGACGCGAGGGTAGGCCAACTAACTGAACGAGCCGCACGCAGAAAGTCGCACTCACCCCAAAGGCCCGAAAACACCTGAGAAGAGGGCAAATCCAAGCATGCACCCGCACAAGCGGAACACGCTAGCAGACAGCGCACCCACGCACGAGCGGCTAGCATTCCCGCATGCGCGGCGAGCCCGTGTGAGCATCCTCGTCGCGTAAGCGGCTTGCGCGCGCGCGTCTAGCCCACGCGCACGTGGCTTGCACTAGTATGTATTGAGGGGGATGACGACAAAAAGACTAAGGCTCCGTTTGGGGGGACTTATTTTCACCAGTCAAGCGGTTACAGCCGCATGAACCGGACCTTAATTAAGTTCCGGTTCATGCGGCCGTAACCGCTTGACCGGTGAAAATAAGTCCTCCCAAACAGAGCCTAAGGCATGGAATTCTGTACAGGCCTAAGATTTTTGACATTTAAAAAGGGATAATGAGGTAGAATAACACCTCCGTTACTGGAGGGTGACATCATGAGGTAATTTTTTACCCGCATGATCTTGGTAAGGAATCACTGTTATTAACTCATTATATTTTTTACGAGTTCTTATAGTTACAAGATATATGTTTAATGATATCTGGATACAAGTTTTTTTACAAGTTTTTATAGTTATAAGTCGTTGAATTAGAAATTTATCAAAATCTAAAATTTTTACCTTGTGTTTGGATCGGACAAAAATCCTAGTTTCTCTATTGACACCCAAGCTCGGGCTTTATTTACACCGCTACATTGTAGGGGTTTGATGTGGCATTAGGGTGAAATGGATTAGTCCACGAGAGGATCACCAACCGTTGTCATCGTCGAGCACCCTGACCGGTCTTCCTGGGGGAAAACTTTCGTCTTTTTGCTAAATTTGGTGATCCAGGTGATCGAAACGGAGCAGCGCCATCCGAAAACACAGATTCTGTAACACCCCAAATCCCAAAATGGAGTTCAGGCTGGGAAACACGACCAGGGACACGGGCATGTCCCAAGTCGTGTCCTACTCTGTGTGGGGCACACGGCCAATGACACGGGCATGTCAGAGGGCGTGTCCTTCTTGACACAGGCGTGTCAGGGGATGTGTCAGAGGTCGTGTCCTTCTCTGTATTTGGCCAGAGATGTAAGGCTTAGTGAACATTGGCTAGACATGGGCGTGTCTGAAGTCGTGTCAGGGCACACAGCCTGTGACACGAGTGTGTCACATGGCCGTGTCCTGTTCAGGTTGAGTCGGTTCGTGTGTCGCTTATAGTACAAGGCCTATGACACGGGCGTGTCACACGCTGTGTCAGCCCAAAAAATAGAATTTTCAGGGCGATATGTGGCCATTCATTTCCTTCATCTGGGATCCAATGGCCCAGACTCCTTCCTGCTAGGTTAAATCTAGGAATTGAGAGAGAGATCTCATTCAAAGCTGGACTATTCTCTTTCTAAAAGAATAGAGAGAAGAGAGAGCAAGGAGGAGGAGGAGAAGAGGATCCGGCCGCCGGTGGAGCTTTAGAGTTCCGAATTGAGATCCGAGGCTAGATTTGTGGAGGCAAGGCCGCTGCGGTGCTTTCCAACTGGCTACAATTTTCATGGCTCCAAAGAGATCGTTAAGGGTAACGATCTTCCTTCTTGAACATGTGAAGTCATCGTTTTGGCATGTATGTGGATTTCCCCCAACAAAAGGTGGTTGTTGAGGGATTTCCTTGGGTTGATTCTTGGAATCCCCAGTCTTGCATATAGCTCCGAAAATGTGTAGTACGGAATAGGCATGTTGTGTGAAGCCCATCTAGACAGGTTGGTCAGGATTGGTGATGTTGCATTTTGCGCACCGGAGAAGACTCCGCGTATAAACGTGTAGTTTGTGGAGTTGATGGGTTGTGCCTGTGAAGTAGAGTAACATGAAGTACTGGAATGAAGAATTCCAGGAAAATACCCTTATTGTTAGAATCGAACTAAAATAAGCCGGAAACGGTTTAAACTGAAACTTTATTATCAGAAAAAGGTATCTATTACAAAGGTATGGCCTCCCTTATATAGAATGTGTTGGGTACATTGGAAAATGTGTACCTGATTTGAAGAAGCCTAACTTAGCTCAATGATATACATCAAGGTGTATTTGATGTTATTTTGAGTTGACATGTGCAGGTTAAGAATGTACTAAAAAGCAGGAAAATTATTCTAAGTTCATGTGTTGACACCAGAAGAAGCTGTGTCGACACTTCAGAATAATTGTGTCGACACTTGAAGAAGGTTGTGTCGACACAGAGAAAAAGAGTCGACAACATCTGTGTCGATACCGGGAAGCAGTGTCGACTCACAGAAGCAGAGTCGACACAAGAAGGCTGTGTCGACACACTGAGGCAGAGTCGACTACATTTATGTCGACATCAGAAGACTGAGTCGACACATATAGGCAGAGTAGACAACAGCTGTGTCGACACCTAAACGCTGTGTCGACACATACTATGTTCTGAATCTACATCAACTGTGTCGACACACAGGACTTGTGTCGACACACTGCAAAGTCTAGACCAAGTCATTTGCTGAAGAATGATGAAGTGTTTGAGTCGACACAAATACTCAGTGTCGACTCATTCTCAAGATGCAGTATGAAGAAGCTGAGTCAACTTAAAGGTAGACATGTCGACATCATCAAAGGCTGTGTCGACACCAAAGTTACTTGTGTCGACACATATTGACAGATGGTCTCGACACTTTCTGACAGACAGTCTGGACACTTTGCTGACCAAGACAAAGACACAAGATCTGTTTGAAGACTTGACAGCTGTGAGTTACAACAGGTTAACTGAAGCTGTCAGACTTGTCAGAAGTTAGTTAGAAACCGGATCAGCCGGTTACCATGAAGAAGGTCTATAAATAGACAGATTCAGAAGTAGAATGTATAACAAAAAATTGATTTTTGATTAAGAAGCAACACACATAGAAACTGATTGAGTAATCAAATCAAGAAAGTGCAAGGCACGGAAGAAGATCTTCATCAGAAGATCTAAGAAGACATTCTGAAGGGTACAACCTCTCAGGATCTGTCTAAGTAGAATTCGTCCAAGAATTCTGAAGTATTATCAAAGGTATTGGATAGAGAGAGATCCAGCCATTTGAAGATCAAGAAAGAAGCTGTCACAGATTTCTCAAGAAGCTGTCAGGAAATCAACTCAGCTAAGTTCAGATTCAAGAAGCTTTGAAGAAAGCTAAGATTCAGTTGATTTCATCCATCAGCTGATCAAGTGTTGTCTTGTCCCTTCTCTCTCAACAAAGGCAAGATATAATAAAACTCTTTTCAAATTTTGTAGGATCTATTAATATAGATCTGAGTTGTAAGCCTATGTTATAAAGGCTGAGTGTAGGAGATTTGATCTCTGAGTGGTAGGTCTTTGTATGCCTGAGTATAGGAGAAGGTATTCCTCTGAGTTGTAGGCCTTGTGTCAAGGCTGAGGTAGGTCTGATTAGCCTGAGTTGTAGAAACCTTTCCAGGCTCTGAGCTGTAGGATCTGAGGATCTGAGTTAAAGAAGGAAGTTAGGCCGAATCTAGCACACTGCTAGATAGGTGAAGGGGGAAAGTGGATGTACCCAGACCTTGGGGAATCACTATAAATCTGTGTGCATTCTGTGATGTGTGAATATCTGTGATTGATGTGCTGTGTTTGCTGAAGTATATTATGCATTCTATTTTATTCAGTAGTTATATTCTGCCTAAAATGAAAACAAGCATTAGAACCTATTCACCCCCCCCCCTCTAGGTGTTTAGGTAGTCTTGAAAGTAAAACTATCAAATGGTATCAGAGGGAGGTTGCTCAAATAAGGACTTAACAGTCTGAGTTAGATCCCTAAAGGCAGAATCAAGAATCAAGAAAATGGGTTCTAGAGAGAATCACAAGGAACTAGGGTCAATGAAATTACCCATCTGCAGAAAAGAAATCTTTGGAATTTGGAAAGAAAGGATTAGGTTTTTTATGGAGGCTTCCGACCCAAGGATATACATCACAGTACATGAAGGCCCCTTCATTCCAATGAAGGTATCAGTTCTTGATGCAAATATTCAAACTCCAATGAGTTATTCTGAAATGACCAAGAATGGAATCATATTGGCAACTATGGATAAGAGAGCTCAGATTATCATAGTGAGTGTCATAGATGATTCTACATTCCAAAATCTGATTCACTATAAAACCTCCAAGAAAATGTGGGACACTTTGATTGTCTACATGGAGGGGTCTGAAGAAGTTAGACAGGATAGGAAGTCTATGCTCAACCAAGAGTATGAGAGTTTCAGACAAGGGAAGTCTGATAGCATAACTGAATGCTACAAGAAATTCTACAGGATAGTAAATGAATTGATGTCCTATGGAAGAGTCTTCAGTACCTATGAACTGAATGTAAATTCCTAAGGTCCTTGACAAAGGATTGGGACACCAAGATTTGTGTCATAAGAGAAGTGGCTAAACTGGCAGAGATTTCTCCTCCAATGTTGTTTGGAAAGTTGCTATCATATGAAATGCAACTAATGGCTAGGAAGGAGGAAGAAAAGAATTCAAAAGGAGAGCATAGAGAGAAGTCAGTGGCCTTCAAGGCAGAAGCCACTAGAAAGAATAGGAGGATATCTCCATCACCTCCTAAGGAAGTTGCTGAAGTTAACTCAGAAATTTCAGACAATCAGATTTCAGAAAGAAGTGATTCAGATACAGATTTTGCTGCTTTTACAAGGCAGTTTCAGAGGTTCTTAAAGAAGAAGCAGTGGAAGTCAAGGCCCTCCACATCACATCCAGCTGATGATCACTATCAGAAGAGAAAATCATCAAGACAGGAGAAGAGCAGAACTAAGCCCAGCAAAGCTACAACTTCAAAGATTGTTTGCTATTGCTGTAACAGGTCAGGACATGTAGTGGCTGAATGTCCTAATAAGAGGAAGGAGTCAACAGACAGAAAGAAGACTCATCAAAAGGGCAAGAAGGAGAAATCCTTTGTTGCTAATAAGGAGAAGAGCCTTACAGATCAATCTACTTCAGAGTCAGAATCTGAAGCTGAAGCATACATTGGGCTGTATGCAGCCAATGAAGAAGAGGAGTTTATGCAATTATTGAACTCCATCTATGATCAAGAAGACCATCAGTGCATGAGACTGATGGCTGGATCAGAAGAAGACATGTGCCAGAATCAGTCTGGTCCCAGTAAGGTACATTGTCCTTCTATAAAATCAGTTTGTAGTACTAGTGCAGAATTAGCTACATCTGCATCAAGTGATGTAGATGGATCTGAATCTGAAGGTGATGTTTATCAGTTGATAGATAAGTATGGGGACTTGTTGCAGGCTCTTAAGAAAAGTAAGAACCTAGTCAAAACTCAGGCTCAGGAAATTGCTGATCTTAAGGTGTCTGCAACTGAGTTTGAAAAAGTAATGGATCAAAAGTTAAATGAGATTACCAAACTGAAAAATATAACCATTATTCAGATGGGCACAATCAAATATAACAATGATCAAATTAAGAGTCTGGAGGCCAGACTAAGAATAGAGAAAGATTTAGTGGCTAGTTACTCTAAGCCAAAATCTGTCTTACCTTTAATAGATGAGTTTGTGGCTCAAAAGGGTAAGACAGGATTAGGCTTCAAAGGTAACCCCAGGGCTGCCCAATTCAAGAGAAAAGGCAAAGCTCCTGTCCAGCCACTAAACCTTTCAGTCCCTATTATGTTTAGAAAGGTGCAAGTGCCCTCTAACAAATATGATCTTGAGAATATTCATGGTCATATTAAGACTAATGTTCTGATAAACAAGGGTGTAAATGCCAATAGGTCTACCCATGTTCATAAACCCCTTGGTTATGAGAAATCTGTGGGTAAAGCTGCAGCAGCCCCAGCACTGGACAGAAATTCTTCTGTCAAGGGTGTATCAAGATCTAGATACAACAAGTTTGAATGTTGGTGTTGTGGCAAGAGAGGCCATTTTGCCTTAGATTGCTGGCATAACACAAATGTAAGGAAGAACAATAGTCTACTAGTTAGAAGAGCTGTTGGTAGTCTTAATATGAATGGTGCTAACCTGAACCAAGGACCCAAGACTTACTTGGGTTCTAAGGGAAAGTAATTCTGTATTACAGGAAAGTCAAAGTTGTCATGCCCCTATATGGTACTTGGACAGTGGATGTTCCAGGCACATGATTGGAACAAAGGGGCTGCTGAAGGAGTACACATCTGTCAAAGATGGACCTAAAGTAATCTTTGGTGGATCTGAAAGAGAAATCATCAAAGAGTTTGGTAACATTTCTTCAAACCAAATTACCATCACCCAAGTGGCTTATGTAAATGGTTTGAAACATAATCTGATAAGCATAAGTCAGCTGAGTGATCTTGGATATGACATTTCATTTGTTAAGGATGGATGTCATATCAAAAGGTCAAGTGATCAAAAGATCATATTGACTGGGTATAAAAAGAGAAATGTTTATTGTCTTAATTTTGTATGTGAGAACAAGGTTTCTCCCATCTGTCTTGTAGCTGATGATAATGCATCTCTTTGTGTCAAGTGGCACAAGAGGTTGGCTCATCTTAACTACAAGACAATTGGCCAACTCTTTAACAAAGAGTTAGTGAGAAATGGTCCTCAAATTAAGTGTATAAAGGAAGGGATATGTTCAGCTTGTCAAAAGGGCAAGTAGACAAAATCCTCCTTTCATAGCCTTGAAAACAAGGATTCTGTGAGGTGCTTATACCTCTTATATATGGATCTTTTTGGTCCTATGCCAGTTCATAGTCTAGGTAGGAAGGTCTACACTTTTGTGGTTGTAGATGACTATTCTAGATATACATGGGTGTTCTTTCTGAGACAAAAATCAGAAACCCCAAGTGTCTTACTTAGTTTTGTGAAACAAATTCAGAATGAACTAAACAGTACAGTGGTCAAAATGAGAAGTGACCATGGCACTAAATTTCAATCTGAAAGTATGACAAAATTATGTGAAGACTTTGGGATTTTTCAAGAGTTCTCCTCACCTAGAACACCTCAGCAAAATGGTATTGCTGAAAGAAAGAATAGGACATTGATTGAAACTAGTTGAACTCTATTGAGTGACACCTCTCTTCTAGAATATTTCTGGGCTGAGGCAGTAAACACTGCATGTCATGTGATCAATAGGGCTTCTATCACCAAGTGCCACAAAAAGACTCCCTATGAAATTATGAAAGGTAGAAAACCAAATCTATCCTACTTGAGGATCTTTGGTTGCAAGTGCTATATACTTAACAATGGCAAGTCATATCTAACTAAGTTTGCTGCTAAATCCCAAGATGAGATATTTGTTGGGTACAGCATAAATAATAAGGCCTATAGAGTCTTCAACTTGACTACTCAAGTTGTAAAAGAATCTGTACATGTTGTATTTGATGAAACAAGATTAATCAACAGTGAGTTGTCTTTTAGATCAAATAATTAGGTATTTGCAAAAGGATGGACAAACTTTCCATTGAAGAAGCATCAAATGCAGATGAAGCATTGGAAAATGAAGGCTACTGTCCAGGGGGAGTACAAGACTCTATAGAAGCTGATGACAACCAAGAGGTACAACATGATGAAGGAGCTGGAGATGTTCAACCTGAAGGAAATTTACCTCCAGCTATAAGACATCTAAAAGATCATCCAGCTAATCAAATAATAGGTGATCCAAGACAAAGAGTGCAGACTAGAAGCAGAAATCTGAGCACAGTCCTGCACTCAAGTTTCCTATCTCAAATGGAGCCTAAGAAATTTGAAGAAGACATCCAAGACCAACACTGGATTAATGCTATGCAAGAGGAGCTTAATCAATTCAGAAGGTGCAAGGTCTGGGAGTTAGTTCCTAAACCAAGAGACCACAACATAATTGGCACAAAGTGGATCTATAGGAATAAGTTGGATGAGAGTGGTGTAATTGTGAAGAATAAAGCAAGATTGGTTGCTAAAGGATACAGGCAGGAAGAAGGGATTGACTTTGATCAAACATTTGCCCCAGTAGCAAGACTGGAGGCAATCAGAATGTTTCTTGCCTATGCAGCTTATCAAGGATTCAAAGTATACCAAATGGATGTGAAATCAGCATTTCTGAATGGTGATCTAAAAGAAGAAGTCTATGTAGAGCAGCCATCAGATTTTGTAGATTCTCTTAAACTTGGTTATGTTTATAGACTTAGGAAAGCATTGTATGGGTTAAAGCAAGCCCCAAGGGCTTGGTATGAAACCCTGTCTACTTTCCTTATTGAGAACAAATTCTCAAGAGGTAAAATAGACAAAACTCTATTCCTTAAGGAATCTAAAGGTAAGATCATCTTAGTTCAGATCTATGTAGATGACATAATCTTTGGGTCTACAGAGAACAACCTTTGCAAAAAGTTTGTCAAACTTATGCAAGGGAAGTTTGAAATGAGCAATATGGGGGAACTTAAGTTCTTCTTGGGACTCCAAGTAAGACAGACTGAAGATGGCTTGTCCATATCCCAGTCTAAGTTCACCAAGGAATTAATTAAGAAGTATGGTATGGAGTCATCCTCCACCATGAGAACTCCTATGGGAACAAGTATGCCTATATGCAAAGATGATGTAGGTAAACTTGTTGATGAGTCTTTGTATAGAGGAATAGTTGGCTCTCTATTATATCTCACTGCTAGTAGACCAGATATTATGTATGCTACATGTGTCTGTGCTAGGTATCAGGCTTGCCCTAAAGAATCTCATTATACTGCAGTCAAAAGAATCTTGAGATATCTTAAGGGCATACCTAATCTAGGCCTTTGGTACCCTAGGAATGGATATTTTCTACTAACAGGTTATTCAGATGCAGATTTTGCAGGCTGTAGAGAAGATAGAAAGAGTACAACAGGGACATGTCAGTTTTTGGGAGGAAGACTGATATCCTGGAGCAGTAAGAAGCAGACCAGTGTGGCAATATCCACAGCTGAGTCTGAATATATTGCAGCTGGAAGTTGCTGTGCACAACTATTGTGGATTCAGTACCAGCTAAAGGACTATGGTATTCAAGTAAGTAGAACACCTTTATTGTGTGATTCTAAGAGTGCTATTTCTATTGCAAACAATCTTGTTTCACATAGTAGAACTAAGCATATAGAAATTAAATACCATTTTCTTAGAGAACATGTAGAAAAAGAGAACATCTCATTGGAATTTGTTAAAACAGATTTTCAAATTGCAGATGTATTTACTAAGCCACTGGATGAATCTAAATTCAATAGATTTAAAATTGAATTAGGAATGCTGACCATAGATTAGTTTATCTAGTGGTTTCCAAAAACCAAATTTTGGCTAAGTCTAATGGTGTCGACACATTCAGAAATAAAGTGTCGACACAGAGAAGTCATGTCGACTAGTCAGAGAAATTGTGTCGACACAGAGAATATGTGTCGACACTTAAGGGTCAAATAGTCGACTCATCCAGAAATGTAGTGTCGACTTCACCAGAATAATGGTGTCGACACTTACAGATTTTGTGTCGACACTTGTACTAAGAGTCGACACAAAATTTCTGATGCACTACTATGTATCTCACGTGTCGACTTATCCTCAATGGGTGTCGACACAAAGTAGTCAGAATTGATGTCGAGGCAATAGAAGTTTGTGTCGACACATTTCATCTGTGTCAACACATTTAGACTATTTTTGCCCGACTTTTGACCTTCTTTCTTTAGAGGGTATAAATAGGTCAAGAACGTATTCTGTCGACACGCTCACAAGGTTTTCGAAACTAAAACCCTGTGTCGACAATCTCTCTTCTCTTCTCTCAAGATTTCTCATCTTTCGAATGGCGCCCAAAGTTGAAGACAATGTTAACGAAGGGTACGAGTTGGTGCGCAATGCTTTTGAGGATGCACCGACAGATATACAAAGGGTTATCACTCTAATTTCCGAGTCTGGATTAGAGTTTCTTGTTTCTGAACCAACAAAAATTTGGAAGAAAGAGGTAATTGAATTTTATACTTCTGCAACATTGGACTCTTCGGGCCTCAAGATCAAATCCACTATTCATGGGACAGCAGTGAAACTTACTACAAGAAGTTTAAGAAATATTCTTCAACTACCTAGCATACAAGATGAAGAAGAGGTCTCAGCCTCTAAGACATGGGAGGCTCTCCAATGGTGTGGATTGGATCCAACCATAAAGATTAGAGCAGCCATCAACCGAAAAGGAATGAATCAACAGGGCAAATTTCTATCTGAAGTAGTAGGAAAAGTAATTTTGTGTAAACCAGGAGGCCATGATAGGATTTCGGCCTTAATGTTTAATCTCATAACAAGGATAATCTTCTGGATTAACACAGACTAGTCAGGAGTTGTGTTTGATAAAATCAAGGAAGGTATTAAGAAGCCAAATTTGGCTAGGATTTTGAGTTTATACCTGGCTGGAGTCATTTCAGAAGTCATGCAACAGATACCAAGGTCCAAAATCAATCACATGAGAAAAATGGATATGAGATTATTCTCAAGGTGGGATAGAGTTCTGTCCAAAGAGATGCATGTTGTGGACAGGCAGGACATAACTGAGATGTCACTTGGCCATGAACAAGGCACTGAACAACATCAAGAAGAACAAGTTAGAGAACCAGCTAAGGACCAAACAGGGTCTACTCATGCCCAGGAAGAAAATACTCCTGCACAGGTGCAGGGGGAGCCAGTTCATTCTCCTGCCCAGAACATTTCTAATCCTGCACAATTGCCGGGAGAGACCATTGTGAAAACAGTACAAGTGGAAGAAGGAATCAACTTATCAGAATATTTAAACACTGCAGATATTGATGTATCATCTCCTGCACCAGCACAAAAGGAATTCACTCTGGAAGAGTTGTTTCCTGATGATGGCATTACTTCTGATAGGGTTGAGGAGGAGAAAGGTGTTGTTGAGGGGGAGCAAGTGAATGTTGAGAAAGAACAACATTTCACTGAGACAGAAATTCCTACAACACCTCCTGAAAGAGTTCAGATTGAAAGCTCTTCAGAATCTGAGACTGACAAAGCCAGAGAGGCTAAGAAAAGGAAGCTCATGGTCTTCAAGAGACGAAGACATAGCTATAAGCAGGCTATACAGACTTCAACTCATCAATCTTCTTCTGCTTTTGATTACAATAAGTTCATGGTAGATTTGCAGATAAAGATGGATGAGCAGAGATTAGCTTTGGAGAGATTTGTTGATGAGAGTAATAAATCACTTCAATTTGATTTGGCTCAAGACATTAAGTCCATCAGATTTAAAGTAAATCTGAATAAAAAGGAAATGACAGATTGCTTCCACAAGGGAGGTAATGTTGTGGTCTACCTTGCTAAGCAACAACAGACTATTCTTACTAAAGTGGATGATATTGCATTGAAACAAGGATATGTTCTTGAAAATCAGCTAAGAATGAATGAAAATCTTACAGACTCTCACAATGCAATTCTCAATAAGTTAAAAGATACTGCTACCAGCCTGACTGCTGCAAGGGCTACAGACATGGAAGTTTATGATCAGAAGCTCAAGGCTGCCCTAGATTCAGTTCACACTGCTATCACCACCTCACAGAAAGAAATATCTGACAAGCTTCTTAAAATAAAACCATTCTTTAAAGAGGGTGTGAATTTTCTTGATGATCAAATAAGGTTTCAAAAGGATGATCTTAGGGATCATGTTGCCAGAGAAGTCCTAAAGGGGGAGAGGGTACTTATTCATGCTGGCTCAGAACATGCCAAGTGGGTAACCAACAGTGTAAGAGCCACATTGGGCTATCCACCATTATGTGATGATGATATTGTTGTTGAGTCAGGCATTCACCAAGGTCTACTTGAAGGCAATCAACCTGAGGTTGCCCAAGTCATTTACCCCCCTGCTGATTTTGATATGATTCAACAGCAAGTGCAGGCCATGTACAGTCCTCCAAAGGAGGTTACAAATGTTGTTATTGAAAAAGTTGATAAGCCTGAAGCAAGTTTGAAAGAACAACAAGATGCTCAATTGTCCAAGAAGAGATTTAGAGAGCAAGCTGAACTTAGACCTGATTTTGAGCAGTGGAGCCCCACTTCAAGAAACATTATACTAACTGCCTGGAAGGCTGTGAAGGATCAAGTCCATGAAAGAGGAAAATGGTATAATGGAATTGAATGGCAAAAGTATGAGGCTAGGCAGGAGGCCATAGTTCAGTTCAGAAGGAAAGCTAAGATGGGGAGGCTACCACCAGATGCTCAGGAGCCCAGCAAATATTTTCCAAGCCCTTTCATTACTTTGAAAGGCAAAGGCTCAAGGAGGAAGCTCAGAAGAAAGCTGAACTGAAAGGCAAGATGCCTGTTGATGTTGCTGAACCTACTGTGAAGGCTCAAATTCAACCAGGCAAAGGAATTGTCATAAGGGAGCCTAATCAGTCTTAGATTAAGCTTATCAGTTCTTTCAAATATTTTGTAGTGATTTGTTTGTTTTACCAATCAATGTAAACAAGCTGTAACAAACATTTCTAAATGTATAAACAAAACTTTGTTCTGTAATCATTTCTTCATGTTCATCTTTATTCTGTGATGAATCTGTTGCTTAATGTTTTGTTTTTAAATGTTTCCTGTTATGTCATGCTTATATACATCATCATGTTAAATTTTTATAAATGGTGTATATCATTAGCTAAAAGGGTTATGACTTCTCCAAATAGGGGGAGATTGTTGGGTACATTGGAAAATGTGTACCTGATTTGAAGAAGCCTAACTTAGCTCAATGATATACATCAAGGTGTATTTGATGTTATTTTGAGTTGACATGTGCAGGTTAAGAATGTACTAAAAAGCAGGAAAATTATTCTAAGTCCATGTGTCGACACCAGAAGAAGCTGTGTCGACACTTCAGAATAATTGTGTCGACACTTGAAGAAGGTTGTGTCGACATACAGAGAAAAAGAGTCGACAACATCTGTGTCGACACCGGGAAGCAGTGTCGACTCACAGAAGCAGAGTCGACACCAGAAGGCTGTGTCGACACACTGAGGCAGAGTCGACTACATTTGTGTCGACATCAGAAGACTGAGTCGACACATATAGGCAGAGTAGACAACAGCTTTGTCGACACCTAAAGGCTGTGTCGACACATACTATGTTCTGAATCTACATCAACTGTGTCGACACACAGGACTTGTGTCGACACACTGCAAAGTCTAGACCAAGTCATTTGCTGAAGAATGATGAAGTGTTTGAGTCGACACAAATACTCAGTGTCGACTCATTCTCAAGATGCAGTATGAAGAAGCTGAGTCGACTTAAAGGCAGACATGTCGACATCATCAAAGGCTGTGTCGACACCAAAGTTACTTGTGTCGACACATATTGACAGATGGTCTCGACACTTTCTGACAGACAGTCTGGACACTTTGCTGACCAAGACAAAGGCACAAGATCTGTTTGAAGACTTGACAGCTGTGAGTTACAACAGGTTAACTGAAGCTGTCAGACTTGTCAGAAGTTAGTTAGAAATCGGATCAGCCGGTTACCATGAAGAAGGTCTATAAATAGACAGATTCAGAAGTAGAATGTACAACAAAAAATTGATTTTTGATTAAGAAGCAACACACATAGAAACTGATTGAGTAATCAAATCAAGAAAGTGCAAGGTGCGGAAGAAGATCTTCATCAGAAGATCTAAGAAGACATTCTGAAGGGTACAACCTCTCAGGATCTGTCTAAGTAGAATTCGTCCAAGAATTCTGAAGTATTATCAAAGGTATTGGATAGAGAGAGATCCAGCCATTTGAAGATCAAGAAGGAAGCTGTCACAAATTTCTCAAGAAGCTGTCAGGAAATCAACTCAGCTAAGTTCAGATTCAAGAAGCTTTGAAGAAAGCTAAGATTCAGTTGATTTCATCCATCAGCTGATCAAGTGCTGTCTTGTCCCTTCTCTCTCAACAAAGGCAAGATATAATAAAACTCTTTTCAAATTCTGTAGGATCTATTAATATAGATCTGAGTTGTAAGCCTATGTTATAAAGGCTGAGTGTAGGAGATTTGATCTTTGAGTGGTAGGGCTGTGTATGCCTGAGTATAGGAGAAGGTATTCCTCTGAGTTGTAGGCCTTGTATCAAGGCTGAGGTAGGGCTGATTAGCTTGAGTTGTAGGAACCTTTCCAGGTTCTGAGCTGTAGGATCTGAGGATCTGAGTTAAAGAAGGAAGTTAGGCTGAATCTAGCACACTGCTAGATAGGTGAAGGGGGAAAGTGGATGTACCCAGACCTTGGGGAACCACTATAAATCTGTGTGCATTCTGTGATGTGTGAATATCTGTGATTGCTGTGTTGTGTTTGCTGAAGTATATTATGCATTCTATTTTATTCAGTAGTTATATTCTGCCTAAAGTGAAAACAAGCATTAGAACCTATTCACCCCCCCCCCCCTCTAGGTGTTTAGGTAGTCTTGAAAGTAAAACTATCAGAATGGAGGAGAAAAGAGAGAATACAAATAAGAGATGTGGGACTAAAAAATTACATGACACAAGCGGACTGTACAGACACAAACCGCACAAGCCGAGCGGTTAGACAGAGGGGCTAACCGCTCGGCAACTGCCAGAGAGAGAGAGATCGTCATGTGAGACCGCCAGGCCGCCCGGTCTCCAAGTCGCTAGTGACAAGCCGCTAGACCGCTTGGACCTCAGACAACAGCACATAACAATCAACCCGCTGAAGGGAAACTGCCAGACCGCCCGGTCATCAACTCGCCAAGCCAGACCGCCCGGTCACCGCTTCAACACTCCCCCTCAAGCTGTAGCATATATATCGATCATGCTCAGCTTGTCACAATTATGAGAAAATGAGGCGGATACTGGCTTGGTGAAGATGTCAGCCAGCTCTTTATCAGAAGTGACGAAGGGAGTGCAAATTTGTTCCTTCAAAATCTCTTCATGAATGAAATGACAGTCGACCTCAATGTGCTTGGTTCTTTCATGGAAGACTGGATTTTTGGAGATGTATATCGCAGCCTTGTTGTCACAGAACATAGGTAGAGGATGGTTGTAGACCTCTCCCAAATAACAGCATGAGAGCCCGTAGCATTTTAACTCACAAGTGGTTGATGCCATACTTCGATACTCTGCTTCAGCACTTGACCTGGAAACAACAGACTGTTTCTTGCTCTTCCAAGCTTACCAGATTTCCCCCAACAAAGGTGCAGAAACCGGAGGTAGACTTGTGATCCCCTTTGTCATCAGCGTAACTCGCATCTGAGTATGCTTCAACCTTCAGATGGCCATTCTTCTGAAATAGTAATCCTTTCACAGGGGCTGCTTTGACATACTCCAAGATCCGCAAGGCGGACTGTAGATGGCACTCCCTGGGTGCTTGCATGAATTGACTTACCTTGCCCACAGCATAGGAAATGTCGGGCCTGGTCACTGTGAGATATATGAGCTTACCAACTAGACGCCTGTACCGCATAGTATCTGAAAGAAGAGGCGAATCATCTGTCCGGGTTTTGTCTTCTCCAATAGCCATAGGGCATCGGGCAGGTTTGGCTCCAGTCAATCATGCTTCTTTTAGAAGATCAAGGGCATACTTACGCTGGGAGAGGACCAAGGAGTTGGGCTTCCGAGAGATCTCGATCCCCAAAAAGTACTTCGGAGAGCCCATATCTTTCATGACCAGATGTTGACGAAGATGTCGCTTTGTCAGGGCTACCCCTTCCTGGTCATCGCTAGTGAGAAGAATATCATCAACATACACAGCAAGAACCACCAGTCCCGAGGGGGTTTGCGAATAAATAGAGAGTTATCGGCAGAGCGCGCGCAAAACCAACGGCCGCCACGATGCCGCTGAACTTGTCAAACCAAGCTTCGAGGGCTCTACTTGAGTCCATAGATTGCCTTTTGTAGTCGGCATACTCGTGTCTCCCCCTGAGCAACATACCCAGGAGGTTGCTCCTTGTAGACGGCCTCCTGAAGATCACCATAAAGGAAGACATTATTTACATCCAGCTGAGAAATTGGCCAATCTTTATTGACCGCCACAGAGAGAAGGACCAGTATAGTGCTGAGACGAGCCACGGGAGAGAAGGTGTCAAAATAATCAACCCCATAGGTCTGAGTAAAGCCCTTAGCAACAAGACGAGCCTTATAACGGTCCACAGTGCCATCCGGGCCAAATTTGACCACAAAGACCTAGCAACAGCCAACAACATCAGTACCGAAGGGAGGAGGAACAAGAGTCCAGGTACCCTGCTCTGTTAGGGTCATCATTTCCTCATCCATGGCCATCTTCCAGTGAGGAATAGCAAGGGCCTCCTTGTAGGAACGAGGTGTGGTAGTGGAAGAGATAGCCAGCACAAAGGCTCTGTGAGAAGAGGTAAGACGATCATATGAAACAACAACAGCAAGGGGGTGTAGGGTACATGTCTGCACCCATTTGCGAAGAGCTATAGGAAGATCCAGGTCAGCGGGTTCCTCGGCATCCATATCATCCGTGGCAGAGAGAGCTGGCCCAGGAGGAGAGAGCGATGACAGCGGAGATGAGGGAGACGGAGGTGGAGACGGAGTAGGGGTGGATATCGCAGTAGGAGGCGAGGGAACGAAGGGAATAACAGGAGAATCAGAGGCTGTGGGAAGAGAAGGGGAAGCTTGGGGAAGAGGAGAGGAGTCGTCCGAGAAGTAGGAGGCATTCTCAAAGAAGGTAACATCAGCGGATACGAACTGCTTACGAAGAACTGGGTCAAAGCAACAGTAGCCTTTCTGAGTGGTGGAGTACCCCCAGAAAGACACATTTGGTGGAGCGAGGGGAGAGTTTATCGCGAGTAACGGAGGGAGCATGTACGAAGGCCGTACATCCAAATATACGTAGAGGAAGGGGGAAGGGTTCTTTGCTAGGATGGAGAATGGAGAATGGGGTTTGACCCTGGAGAACGGTGGATGGAATGCGATTGATGAGGAAACAGGAGATGAGAACGGCATAGCCCCAATAGGCACGAGGAACCTGCATCTGTGTCATCAGAGTGCGAGCGACATCAAGGAGGTGACGGTTTTTGCGTTCCGCCACACCATTTTGCTGTGAAGTATAGACACAGCTAGTTTGATGAATAATCTCAAGTTGTACACAGAAGGACGAAAAAGCATGACTGAGATATTCTTGGGCGTTATCAGATCGAAAAACTTTTATAGAAATGTCAAACTGAGTTTTGATCATGAGATAGAAAGATGTCCATACAAAGAATAATTCGGAGCGATCTTTTAAAAGATACACCCACGTACAATGAGAGAAATCATCAATAAATATGAAAAAATATGAACTTCCTCGACCAACGGTAAGGGTAGGAGAAGGACCCCAAACATCAGAGTGGATGAGATCAAACGGTCGGGAAGATCCACGAACTTGCTTTGGTGGGAAGGAGGAGCGGTAATGCTTGCCAAGCTGACAGGCCTCACAATTGAGGGGAGGACTATGTGAAGGAAGATGGGGCAGAAGCTGACGAAGAAGACGCGGAGGAGCATGACCAAGGAGAAGATGCCATTGGAGTAGATCTGTGGAATTGGTGGAGAAGGCGGATAGAGCGGAAACGTTGTCGAGGAAGAATAAGCCGCCACTCTCAGTCCCAGTAGCAATCGTCCGCTGGGAGTCCGGATCCTGAAAAGAATAAGAAGTAGAAGTAAACGTGACGGAACATCGTAATTGCTTGCATAGAGAGGTAACAGAATATTAAGTTGCACGGGAATTTGGGCACGTAGAGAGTATTCGCCAATTGAAGAGACGAAGTGACTTGAACCACTCCCGTCCCATGGACCGGGGATGGAGAGCCGTCAGCGAGAATAACCGGGGGCAACCGATCATGTGTTTCCAGGAGAGAAAAACACTGGGGAGAGCCGGTCATATGATTGGTAGCACCTGAGTCGATCAGCCATTTTCCTTGAGTAACGAAGTGGGCACTACCAGAAGACGTGACCACCGAGGCAGAAGGATTCGAAGAAGAGGAGAAAGTAGAGATATCTAAGAGAGCCATAGGAGCAGAAATAGGTCGCGCGAACAAAGAGACAGGTCACGCGAACTAAGAGAACAGGTCGCGCGAACAGACAATCAGCGAACACAGCACGAACACAAGTAAGCTCGTGAGAACCAGAAGACCTCAGCGACACAAAAAAGGAAACCGCAAAGGACACAACCAAGAAGCAGACCAATGCAGGGAGAAGGCCGTGCGGTTAGAGAGAAGGTCGCACGAATAGAGAAGGAGTCGCGCGAATCAAGGAGATCGCGGGAAAAAACAGAGGCAGAGAAACCGCGAAAACAGGTCACGCAGATAGAACTAGAGGCCGCGCGGTTAGGAAACAAACCGCGCGGATAGGAAGAAGAAGATCTGCAGTGGTCACGATGTCAGATACCAGCGGCCAGGAAAGCCACGACCAAACCGCAGAACCAAGTAGGGGAAATAAGTCGGGCGGCTAGAAGACAGACCGCGCGAACAGAAGTGGGGTTTGCTGGGAGGAGAAGGCAAAAACAGGTCGCGTCGACAGGGCGCGACGACTAGAACAGGTCGCGAGAAAGAAGCAAGCAAACCGGCCGCAAAAACAGGTCGCGGGAACATGGCACAAGCAAACGAACCAAGCCGCGCGGACAGAGAGGGGCACATAATCAGGAGGAGAAAATCTAGTCCTCTGATACCATGTTAGAATCGAACTAAAACAAGCTGGAAACGGTTTAAACTGAAACTTTATTATCAGAAAAAGGTATCTATTACAAAGGTATGACCTCCTTTATATAGAATGGAGGAGAAAAGAGAGAATACAAATAAGAGATGTGGGACTAAAAAAATACATGACACAAGCGGATTGTACAGACACAAACCGCACAAGCCGCGCGGTTAGACAGAGGGGCTAACCGCTCGGCAACTGCCAGAGAGAGAGAGAGATCGTCATGTGAGACCGCCAGACCGCCCGGTCTCCAAGTCGCCAGTGATAAGCCGCTAGACCGCTTGGACCTCAGACATCAGCACATAACAATCAACCCGCTAAAGGGAAACCGCCAGACCGCCTGGTCATCAACTCGCCAAGCCAGACCGCCAGACCATCCGGTCACCACTTCAACACTTATAATGCTTGTATTGTGGATAATGTAGCCAGTACTTGGTGGACAGCGTGGCTATTGTGAAGCCAGTCCTATGCGGACAACGTGGCTATTGTGAAGCCAGTCCTGTGTGGACAGTGTGGCTAATGGGAAGCCAGTCCTTGGTGGACAGTGTTACTATTGTGAGATGTGTGCTCTTAAAAAGGCTTAGTGTCGAACAGGAAAGGTGAGAGCGACCCGCGCCTATGGATTGGCCATGAGTACGTTGGTATTCGGTGATGGCAAGGCGACTTAAGCAACGGGATTGGTTGATCTGTACCTGCATTATGTCTGACCGACGGGAAGACCTAAGTTATTGGTCTCATTGGAGCGCATAATGAGAGTCTTAGGCCTGCGCGCTAGTAAGACTAAATGCTCAAAGTTTACCGTTAGGTTTCGAACCTTGAACGGTGGTGGGACCCTGGGTATTTCTGGTACACCAAGAATGTGCCCTGAGTGCACGGAGCGTCGGGCCCCATGGCCGGCGTTTGTGATATATTGTTTGTGTGTGAGAGCACAGTGTGTGATATATCTATATTTGAATTGATATGCTTGCAGGGAAGGAATACCACTGCCCCGGGAAAGGGGTAGGGTCGTTATAAATTGGTCAGCTGAATGCTGATCGTTGCTTTGTTTGTAACCATTTTGGTGGGTTGTCCCTATGCAGGTGCTGGAGAACGGAGCGGGAAAGAAAGGGCTGAAGTTCCTACTACTGCTGTTGTTGTTAGCCCTTGAAGGCTAAGCAAAATGTTTTGCGTTGTATTCATGTGTGGTCAGTCTGCGTGCCGATGTATTGAACCCACACTTATCAAGAGTAACTGTAAGGCCTTAAGACCAAACGATTGTGTATTTGCTATACATTCCTATATAAATGTGGTGGTTTATATTTAATGGGCATTCCTTGTTTGAGTTCAATAATATTGTTAAAATCTTCCGCTAGTATGCTCTGAGTTAGGGTGCGATTGTGTTTTGGAATTAACTTGTGACATCGTCGTCTATTTGTGGTGTATTGTGTGGGCCCCAGCCGGACCTTCTATTATATGTTGTTTAACGGGTGGAGTCGTTATATTTTGGTATCAGTTTCTCTCGGTCTTCCTCTTTCGAGTTCGTGGTCGCATTCTTTTGTGGGGTGGAGAGCACGTGTAAGTGTGAACCGCTTTAACACTAATGAACTCTTGAATGTCCACTAAGGAATGCAAATGCACTTGTTTGAGGAACCTGCACGTTCCTAAATTATTGTTATTGCTTGTGTGAGGTCGCTAATGTGTGTCTTGTCCACGTATAGGTGACTCGTAGTGTGATGGGTAGTCGGAGCCCCAGCGTTCTGATGAGAGTGTGGCACCAGCTGAGGTGCCTACACCTCCTCCTTCAGTGGAAACAGTCTGCTTAGTTGTTGGGGCGCTATTTGCCATGATTTAGCCTACTGAGCAAGCGCAACCGACATTGGTGCCAGAACAGGTTGGTGTAAGGCCCGAACCGGTTGAGGTTGTTGATCCTCGAGCAGCTGAACGACAGTTGAAGAAGTTCATGAGCTTCAATCCTCCTACGTTTACGGGTATGGGATCCCCAACTCAGGCAGAGGATTGTTTATCGCACGTCAAGCGTATATTGATGGCAATCAGGACGGAGGAAGATCAGAAGGTCACCTTGGCCACCTTCATGTTGGAAGGAGAGGCTCGGTTATGGTGGGACGAGGTCGAGTTACACCATTTAGCGGGCAGGTAGTTAACACAAGTTTCGATTGAGGAATTCTCACGACTATTTTTGGCAAAGCACTTACCAGCGGCACAACGCATCGCCATGGAGAATGAGTTCTAACGGTTAACGCAAGGAGAAAATAGCGTTGATACGTACTTGTATGAGTTTACAAGGTTGGGACGGTATGCGGGGTCTATCTTCGCTGATGAACAAAGGAAAGCCAATAGGTTCTACGAAGGGTTGCGGGATGAGTTGAGATTCCTGCTCTCGAGTTTGGTGAACCAAGAATTTCAGGCATTGGTCGATACTGTGTATGCGCTGGAGAAGGATATGAAACGGGTGCAAGGCAAAAAGGACTTGGCGGTGACAAAGCCAGAGTTCAAAGCACCCCGTCCTGGAAAATCGTACTACCAAAATAAATGGGGCAAGAGGTCCAAGCCTTCTGGGCAAGCTCCTTCAACAGTTGTGTCGGGGGAAACTTCGAGGCAAGGGCCTCGTACCTGCTTTACATGTGGGAAAGTGGGACATATATCCCGTGACTGTTGGGCTGGTCCGCAAAAAGTAGAAAAGAAGACGGGAGCATCTTATACTGATAAGGAAAAAGCAGTGGTGGAGTCCTCTGCATCCTATGCGTAGCCCAGAGTTTATATTCTTGGCCAGCAGGAGGCCATAAAAGCAAAGTGACATCGTCACAGGTACGATTTAAGTTATTGATTGATTTTCATATAGCATACCTTGTGTGTAGCTTGTGTGTGATGTGTTTGTTACAGGCTTTGTCCTGATTCGAAACAATCCAGCGAGAGCACTGTTTGATACGGGTGCCTAGCATTCATTTCTGTCTAAGGACTTCGTAGCTCGAATTGGAGTACCGAGTCATGTGACGATAGATAGTATAAAGGTGTTATTACTGAATAGTTGTGTGATGCTTGCGGATAGGGCTTGCAATATGGAAGTTCAAATAGGAAGTCGGGATTTCAGTTTGAGTGCATATGTGCTACCGATATCGGAATTTGATGTGATCTTTGGTATGGACTAGCTCTCGGAGCAGCGTGCCTTTATTTTGTAACTCAAAGGAGATCACACTAGGCCAGAATACTGAGCTTGAGACAAAATTCGCTGGTATGCAAGCAGTGAGCGAGATCTTGGTGTCTGCCCTCAAAGTCGTCAATGCTGTTCGGAATGGCGCGAAGTTATTCTTCACGCTTATTCAGGCTGTTGTGTCAAAGGCCAGTGTGAATGATGTTCTGATTGTGTCGGAGTTTGCCTATGTGTTTCCTAAAGATCTTCCTGGGTTACCACCCCAGTGGGAGATCGACTTCCCTATTGAGTTGGTGTCAGGTGCGAAACTTGTGGCCTGCTCGCCATATCGCGTAGCGCTAAAGATAATGGCAGAACTGAAAGTTCAGTTACAAGAATTGCTGGAACAGGGATATATACGCCCAAGTATGTCACCTTGGAGCGCACCTGTTCTGTTTGTAAAAAAGAAGGACGGTAGTTTGCGGTTATGTATTGACTATCGTGAATTGAATAAGCTGGATGAGAAAAACAAGTATCCGATTCCACGGATAAATGACTTGTTCGATCAGCTAGTGGGATCAACCGTCTATTCTAAATTGGATTTAAAATCTAGATATTACCAATTGAGGATTCGGGAAGGTGATATTCTCAATACAACATTTGGAACACGCTACGGTCATTATGAGTTCACTGTAATGCCGTTTGGGCTATGCGATGCGCCATCGGTGTTCATGGTATCTAATACACCGAACGTTCCGAGAGTACATGGATCTGTTTGTGATTGTATTCATTGATGATATCTTGGTGTACTCTCAATCGGAAGCTGATCATGCAAATCATTTGCGATTGGTATTGCATACCTTGCGGAGAAATAAGCTCTATGCCAAGTTCTCAAAGTGTGAGTTTTGGCTATCGTCGGTGGCTTTTCTTGGCCGCGTGGTAAGTGGAAAGGGCATAGTAGTGGATCCGTCAAAGATAAGAGCCATACAGGAGTGACCAGTGTTGTCCTCAGTGGCTGAAGTCAGAAGTTTTCTTGGATTGGCAGGTTACTACAGACGCTTTGTAGAAAACTTCTCATGGATCGCTTTGCCTCTTACCACGTTAACAAGGAAGGATCATAAGTTCATTTGGATGTCGGAGTGCGTGCGAGCTTTTGAAGAGCTGAAGAGTCGTTTGACCATGGCGCCTGTGTTAACATCGCCATGTGGTACAGACGGCTATGAGATCTATAGTGATGCGTCATGTTAACCCCAAAATCGGCAATCCTCTCCAAGGTGCCTATTGTTTCTGCTCTTCTCTTACAGGTTCCCATCCACAAGGAGCAGGCTACCCCTGATGTCCACCGTGTCCGCGCAAGGCGGACTGCCGAGTCCAAAGTCGCTCGAGAACGGGTGCTCCGCTAGCCGCCTGCTAAGGGGCGGCCTCCGCCTGCTGGGCGGACTCCCCCTGGAGTCCGCCCAGGCCGCCCGCCAGGAGGCGGTCTCCGCCTGCTGGGCGGACTCCCCCTGGAGTCCGCCCAGGCCGCCCGCTAGGGGGCGGCCCCAGCTTGCCGGGCGGACTCCCCCGGAGTCCGCCCAGGCCGCCCGCTAGGGGGCGACCTCCCCGGTCGGGCGGACTCCCCCTGGAGTCTGCTCAGGCCGCCCGCTAGGGGGCGGCCTCAGCCTACTGGGCGGACTCCCCCGGAGTTCGCCCAGGCCGCCCGCTAGGGGGCGGCCTCCCCGGCCGGGCGGACTCCCCCTGGAGTCCGCCTAGGCCGCCCGCCAGGGGGCGGCCTCAGCCTGTCGGGCGGACTCCCCCGGAGTCCGCCCAGGCCGCCCGCTAGGGGGAGGCCTCCCCGACCGGGCGGACTCCCCCTGGAGTCCGCCCAGGCCGCCCGCTAGGGGGCGGCCTCAGCCTGCCGGGCGGAACTCCCCCGGAGTCCGCCCAGGCCGCCCGCTAGGGGGCGGCCTCCCCGGCCAGGCGGACTCCCCCTGGAGTCCGCATAGGCCGCCCGCTAGGGGGCAGCCTCTGCTCAGTCTGCCTGCTCAGGCTATTCCGCCTGCTTGCTCCTCAGGTCACTCAGCCTGCCTGCCCTCTTCTAGCTGCCAATCGGAAGTCTGCCCCAGAAGAGAAAAGGTCAGTCCGCCGCGTCCGCCGAGATCGTCAACCTCATCTTTCTCAGTCCGCCAAGGTCGTCGATGCTGACGTCACTGGGCCTGCTTCTAGAAGATTCTCCTCGGGCCTATAAATAGCCCCCAAGACCTCTCATTCTGGATGCGTGGGAGGAGAACTGCCACCTTGATCAAAGCCTGCGGACTCAGTTTTCTAGGTCGTCAGAGTTGATCAAGCAAGGTCTGCGGCCTCAAATCTCCAGTCCGCCCAGGTCGTCAAGGGCTGTGGACTTAGTTTTTTCTGTCAGCAGCAGGCAGCTTGCGCAGCCTCCGCAGCCTCCGATTTCTAACTTCTCCCAGGTCGTCAAGGGCTGTATACTAGGCTTTTTTTGCCCTCAGCAGCCTGCGCAGCCTCCGCAGCCTCCAATTTCCAGTCCCCCCAGGTCGTCAAGAGCTGTGGACTTAGTTTTTTCTGCCCTCATCAGGTAGCTTGAGCAGCATCGGCAGCCTCAGTTCTCCAATCCTCTGCAGCTCCTTTTACTTAGTTTCTGGCATCTCCTTCCTCAGCCGCCAGCTTCCCCCATTGTACCCTCTACTGCCCTTATATGTAATGGTGCAATAGCAAGTTGTAACTCTTCTTGAATAAAGGAAAAGCCCGTCGCAAGAGTGGCATTCAAGCCGCGGCGGGCGAAGTCTGCTGTTGCCGCTGCTAGCGGCCTACTCTCTTCTTCTCTCCTCTCTCAGCATCAACCTGCAAAGCTGACCATCAAAGTAGATGTCTGCTCGACAGTACCTGATCAAGCTCCCTCTCTGCTCGAGCAAGCTTCTCCTCTGCTCAAGCAAGCTTCTCCTCCATCCCCCTAACCCTTCTTTCTTCATCCTTAGCTTGTGAGATCGAACAACTCGTTAACTGGTTGGTGTCGCATTTCGTGCATCAACAGTTAACATGCGACCTTCAGATCTCGATTAGATAGTGAAAGTAGTGGTTACTCATGTCAGACCATCAACCAGCCGAGAATCTTGCTCCAAGTCCAAGTGATGATCCTCTTTGGGAGGCCTTAGAGCAATCCCGCAGAGAAACTGCCCAATAGTTTCAAGCCATCAACCGTACTCTAGCAGCTCTCACGCAGCAATTGGCCGCTCGATCTTCAGCAGCGCCAGCTCCCCCAATCAATCCAGCACCAACATCAGAGACTCCTCAAGTCTATCCACCGGCTTATCCGCCGGTCTACCCTCCTCTTTACACTCCAACCTTTCCACAAGGGCCTGCAGCTCCTTTGCAATCTCAGGATGATGAGTTTGCAGCTCGTCAAAACTTCTTCCGGGAAGCTGCCCGGGGAAGTCCAGCTAGATTTCTGAATTTTCAGGGAAGTCATCCCTTCTCTTCAGCTCCTACATTTGCTCCTCCTGCAGCAACCTTTTTCTCCTATCCTCCTGCCCTTTTACAACTACTGCTCATGCTCCTTACTTTCCTTCTACAGTAGAACCAGAAGAGCCATCGCCGTTTACGGAGAGTGTTCGGTATGAACCAACTCCAGTCAACTTCAGAGAGCCACGGTTGCCCATTTACACCGGGGAGACTGATCCAGTCAAGCATCTTCAAGCTTTTGAATCAGCCGTTGCTCTCAAGACCCTCTTCGATGCTACCAAGAGCAAACTCCTCGTAACGACCTTTGATGGTCAAGTGAGAGACTGGTTCTATGGACTGCGACCTCAGTCAATCTCTTCCTTTACTGACTTGCGAAGAGAGTTCCTGCTCAGATTTTCTACATCTTCAAAGAGGAAGGGCGGTCCAGAAGCCCTCTTTGAGATCAGGCAGCGAGAGAATGAGACTTGGTCTCATTATGTGGATCGTTTTCAGAAAGAAATCTTGGACATTGAGATCGTTGATCAAGAAATGTACCGAGTGGCTCTTATCCACGGCCTGCGTGAAGGTCCACTAAAGTTTGAAGCTAACGTCCGAGCACCAAGAACTTATCAAGAGTTGATCGGCTTAGCCAACTCGTATATCCGCGGTGAAAAGAGCAACCCCAGCTTCGTCTCCAGGCTTGTATCAGAGAAAAATTCTTCTTCTTACAAGCAGCCTCCGAGGTCTCCTCGGAAAGACTTTCCATCTCTCTCTAGGAAAGCAAGAAAATTTCAGCATCATCATCAATACCCCTCCCAAGGCCATGATCGTGCCCAAGAACGGCTGCTACCATTGTCAACATCATCTCCGCTAGCAACTGCAGTTTATCAGCAGCAAGAAGGTGACCTGCCAGAGTTTGAGCTAGATGAGGTCATGCAAGAAGTTAGCCAAATCATGAAGGATAAGGCATATCCCAAAAGGCCCTACCAGCCGGCGAATCAGAGATCAAGAAATTCAGATCCGTTCTGTGAATTCCACAGAGAGAAAGGTCATTTAACTGAAGATTGCAGGCCCTTCGGCGATTGGTTGAAAGATTGCTCATCGAGGGCAAGATCAACGACCTGGTCAAGAAGATTGATTCTTCGAAACCTTCCACCTCCAAGGGCAAGGAGGTGGCTGAGGGTCAGCTGGAGTGTATAGAGATACATGACAAGGGCCGTCTGGGGCCCATTGATATTTCAAGTGAGTGCATCGATGTCGTTGACGAAGGTGAACTTGGAAGACAATTCTGAAGCAAAGAGGACACATTTCTTGCTTCATCAGCTATGAATAATCGCAGTTCCTCAAAGCCCCTCACGATCGTGATTGGTTGCTTTTACTTTACCTTTCAAACATTCTATTTTTCAGCACTTCTAAGTGTTTCATTCTTTCATTCAATAGAGCTTACATCAGAGAACTCATACTGACACAGTTCCCTTTTTGTGATGCTTCTTCTCCATATTTTTCTCTTTGCCAAAGAGATCACTGAACCACCAAGATATCGCCAAGTCTTGCTCAGTGCCCCCTCGAGATTGTACTCAGGCGTAAAACCACAATGACCACATATGATGAGGAGTTTTCTCATATGTGTAGTGGGGGCCGTTCAACTCTCGTGCGGAGGATGACGGGGCTTCGGATCCCAGCCGATGTCTAGCGCAGTGTGAGTGCTTAGGGGAGGCCTCCTGTGATAGTTCTATCATGCTCCGTTAGGGATACGTTACAGTTACGATGATCTTTGCTTGACAAGAAATGGCGATCAAGTGTAGCCTTGTCTCCTCGATCATCTCACAACTGGGACGGCCGAACATTCTATGGTACTCTCGATCCGTGCCTCCGCGAGACTCACAACTCCGCTGATCAATCCGCAGACAAGCAATAGGCCACTTGGCGCAACTAGTCTAATTGATCAGCGATGCTTGTAACCCGAGGCAAGAGAGCAGTGCATCTGTCGATCCTTCTTAGGATTATTTCTTGTTTATTTGTACCCTTCTAAAGGATGCGCGGCCAGCCCGCTTTGGTTAGGACTACACCCAGGATGACTTTGGCAAGTAATGCATAAGGCCCACGGGGAACACCTGTGGCAGCATTCAACCTTTTTAGTTCATCCTCGGGATATAGCTCCTCTTTTCTCTTTTTACCTTCTTACAGGTTAGCAGGTTAAATTCAACCTATTCTAAGGATCTGCAATATTTTTTTGGCTTATGATCATCTTATATGCGCTGCCTGCATAAGCTTTTATTAGATGATAATCAACAAGTTCTCTCATCAGATGTTAGCCACACATCATTTATTCAAGGCCTATGATTCTTCTTGATTAACAAGCCATGTCATCATGAATCTAATTTCGGATTTTATTATCTCGCTGATCTGGGTTTTCATGTTGACATTATACCTTGATCACGCGAGACAATCATTAACGCAGTTTGATCTTTATTCAGTTGATAGCAGAGTGTGTTAGGTATCTGTTATCCGATTATATCTTATCATACCAACAGCCAACATTCGCAGATTCTGCCCAGGTATTTGCGAACTTAGTTTTCTTTCCTATCATATCTGCTACTTACTTTCTTTTGCAGAGAATAACAGATATTAGCAAGTTCTCCTCAGGTACTTGCAGTTTACTCTTTATCGTATTTGCTACTTACTTTCTTTTGCAGAGATCAACAGATATCAGCAAGTTCCTTTCAAGTACTTGCACCTTACTCTCCTATCATATCTGTTGCTTACCTTTCTTTTACAGAGATCAACAGATACCAGCAAGTCCTTTTCAACTCAGGTACACACAAGATGTACCTCCTTTTACCTGTATTGACTTTTTTTTCGCAGGTAAAATATAGGCACTGACAGATCTTTCCGAGGAGAGACATCAGGTTCTATCTCTCCTAATCTCTAATTTTTTCTCTCCTGATTTTTGAGGGGAGGATCACGATTTTCGTGGGTCTCCTACTTTTTCGAAGTTCCCTTCGGAACTTAAAAAAGTGTGGGGATTATGTTAACCCCAAAATCAGCAATCCTCTCCAAAGTGCCTATTGTTTCTGCTCATCTCTTATAGGTTCCCATCAGCAAGGAGCAGGCTACCCCTGATGTCCACCGTGTCCGCGCAAGGCGGACTGCCGAGTCCAAAGTCGCTCAAGAACGGGTGCTCCGCTAGCCTCCCGCTAAGGGGCGGCCTCCGCCTGCTGGGCGGACTCCCCCTGGAGTTCGCCCAGGCCGCCCGCCAGGAGGCGGCCTCCGCCTGCTAGGCGGACTCCCCCTGGAGTCCGCCCAGGCCGCCCGCTAGGGGGCGGCCCCAGCTTGCCGGTGCGGACTCCCCCGGAGTCTGCCCAGGCCGCCCGCTAGGGGGCGGCCTCCCCGGCCAGGCGGAACTCCCCCTGGAGTCCGCCCAGGCCGCCCGCTAGGGGGCGGCCTCAGTCTGCCGGGCGGACTCCCCCGGAGTCCGCCCAGGCCGCCCGCTAGGGGGCGGCCTCCCCGGCCGGGCGGACTCCCCCTGGAGTCCGCCCAGGCCGCCCGCTAGGGGGCGGCCTCAGCCTGCCGGGCGGACTCCCCCGGAGTCCGCCCAGGCCGCCCGCTAGGGGGCGGCCTCCCCGGTCGGGCGGACTCCCCCTGGAGTCCGCCTAGGCCGCCCGCTAGGTGGCGGCCTCAGCCTGCCGGGCGGAATCCCCGGAGTCCGCCCAGGCCGCCCGCTAGGGGGCGGCCTCCCCGGCCAGGCAGACTCCCCCTGGAGTCCGCCAAGGCCGCCCGCTAGGGGGCGGCCTCCGCTCAGTCTGCCTGCTTAGGCTGTTCCGCCTGCTTGCTCCTCAGGTCACTCAGCTTGCCTGCCCTCTTCTAGCTGCCAACCGGAAGTCTGCCCCAGCAGAGAAAAGGTCAGTCCACCGCGTCCGCCGAGATCGTCAACCTCATCTTTCTCAGTCCGCCGAGGTCGTCGATGGTGATGTCATTGGGCCTGCTTCTAGAAGATTCTCCTCGGGCCTATAAATAGCCCCCAAGACCTCTCATTCTGGACGCGTGGGAGGAGAACTGCCACCTTGATCAAAGCATGCGGACTCAGTTTTCCAGGTCGTCAGAGTTGATCAAGCAAGGTCTTCGGCCTCAAATCTCCAGTCCGCCCAGGTCGTCAAGGGCTGTGGACTTAGTTTTTTTTGTCAGCAGTAGGCAGCTTGTGCAGCCTCCGCAGCCTCCGATTTCCAGTTCTCCCAGGTCATCAAGGGCTGTGGACTAGGCTTTTTCTGCCCTCAGCAGCCTGCGCAGCCTCCGATTTCCAGTCCTCCCAGGTCGTCAAGAGCTGTGGACTTAGTTTTTTCTGCCCTCATCAGGCAGCTTGAGCAGCATCGGCAGCCTCAGTTCTCCAATCCTCTGCAGCTCCTTTTACTTAGTTTCTGGCATCTCCTTCCTCAGCCTCCAGCTTCCCCCATTGTACCCTCTACTGCCCTTATATGTAATGGTGCAATAGCAAGTTGTAACTCTTCTTGAATAAAGGAATAGCCCGTCGCAAGAGTGACATTCAAGCCGCGGCGGGCGAAGTCTGTTGTTGCCACTGCTAGCGGCCTCCTCTCTTCTTCTCTCCTCTCTCAGCATCAACCTGCAAAGCTGACCATCAAAGTAGCTGTCTGCTCGACAGTACCTGATCAAGCTCCCTCTCTGCTCGAGCAAGCTTCTCCTCTGCACAAGCAAGCTTCTCCTCCATCCCCCCAACCCTTCTTTCTTCATCCTTAGCTTGTGAGATCTAACAACTCGTTAACTGGTTGGTGTCGCATTTCGTGCATCAACACGTCAGGGAGCGGCTTAGGCTGCGTTCTTTTGCAGTTTGGAAAGGAAATTGCTTATGGCTCACGCCAGTTGAAAGTGCATGAACGAAATTATCCCGTCCACGACTTGAAGTTGGCGGCGGTGATCTTTGCGCTTAAATTGTGGCGGCATTATCTATATGGCGTCAAAGTGGATATCTATATGGACTATAAGAGCCTAAAGTATCTGTTGGATCAAAAGGATCTCAATATGCGACAACGAAGATAAATGGAGTTCCTTAGGGACTATACCTTTGATATTCATTATACGCCCGACAAGGGAAATGTGGTCGCAGATGCTTTGAGTCGTAGGACTCCGATAAGAGCAAATTGGTTGCAAATGCATGATGAGTGTCTGATCCAGGAGTTGGAAGCGTTAAAGATTTCTTGTGTTGACACAAATTCCACAGACGATGCATGCTTGAACTGGAGGGAGGTATAGTATGACCTTGCGGAAAGGGTTCAGCGAGCAATGGAACTTGATGAAAGTCTCCAACGCTCTGCTAAGGATGGGTCAGATGACCAATTCTCCTGGGAAGACAGACTATTATGAAAAGATGGTCGGTTGTGCATCCCAAGTATGGGTAAGTTGAGGGAAGAGTTGATGTATGAAGCTCACTTTACAAAATACTCAATTCACCCTGGGAGCACAAAGATGTACAAGGATATGAAAAAGTTATTCTGGTGGCCCGGATTAAAGAAAGACATAAGCACATTATGTGGCTAAATGTCAAACTTGTGCGTTGGTGAAAGCAGAATGTCAGAAGCTCGGAGGTTTCTTAAAGTCATTACCTATTCCAGAATGGAAGCTTGATGATATTTAAATGGATTTCGTGCACGGGTTGCCGAGATCTCAACGTGGGAATAATTCAATCTGGGTGATTGTAGACCGGTTGACAAAAGTGGCTCACTTCCTTCCGAACAAGAGGGACGATTCAGTGGAAACCTTAGCAAAACTCTATGTGGAGCAGATTGTACGATTATACGGTGTTCCCCGTAGCATCGTAAGTGACCGTGATGGGCGATTCACATCGACTGATTGGAGGCTAATCCACCAATTGTTGGGAACAAAGTTAGCGTTCAGTACGACCTTTCATCCCCAAATGGATGACCAGACTGAAAGGACCAACAGGACAATGGAAGACATGCTCTGAATGTGCGCCCTGGATTTTGGTAAGAGATGGGAAGATCATCTCTATATGGTGGAGTTTGCCTACAATAATAGCTACCAAGCGAGCATCGATATGACACCGTTTGAAGCTCTGTATGGTCGTAAATGTCGTACACCGTTAGCTTGGGAAGAAGCAGGCGAATCCAAACTGTATAAGCGTAAGGAAGTCGAATAAGTTAACTCGACGATACGCTCTATTCGGGAGAGGCTACTAATAGCCCAGGATCGACAAGCAAAGTATTACAACGCCAAGCACCGGAACGTGGAGTTTGTGGTGGGCGATTTGGTATATTTGAAGATCAAGCCATTAAAAGGCGTGTCCAGGATTCGGCGTTTGAAAAACCTAAGTCCGAGATATCTTGGTCTGTTCGAAGTGGTGGAGCGAGTTGGGGAAGCTGCCTATCAGTTATCTCTTTCGGCAGATTTGAGTGGATTGCATGATGTGTTCCACATATCAGTGCTTCAGAAAGACGTCAAAGATCCAGCTCAAGTGATTATGAACGATCATGTTCCAGTCGAAGTTGGGCTAACGACAAAGGTTAGGCCCATTCGAATCGAAGATTGAGCCGATAAATAGTTGTGAAACAAGACAATCGGGATGGTCAAAGTCCGATGGGACAACTGTGGCCCTGAGGAGCTAACATGGGAGCGAGAGCAGACTATGCGAGCTGAATTTCTAGAGCTATTCGTGTAAACTGTTAGGCAGTATATATCTTGTTGTAACATATATTGTGAAGTTATAATATTTTGACTGCTGGGTTCCTTCCTGTGTGAAAATTTTGAGAGGAAATTTCTTGTAAGGAGGGGAGGGTTGTAACACCCCAAATCCCAAAATGGATTTCATGTATGGCAACACGGCCTGGGATACGGGCATGTCCCAAGCCGTGTCCTGCTCTGTGTGGGGCACACGACCAATGACACGGGCGTGTCAGAGGCCGTGTCCTTCTTGACACGGGTGTGTCAGAGGTCGTGCCCTTCTCTGGATTTGGCCAGAGATCTGAGGCTTAGTGAACATGGGATAGACACGGGCATGTCTGAAGCCGTGTCAGGGCACAGGACCTGTGACACGGGCGTGTCACATGGTCGTGTCCTGTTCGGGTTGAGTTGGTTCGTGTGCCGCTTACAGTACACAGCCTGTGACACGGGCGTGTCACACGCTGTGTCAGCCCAAAAAATAGAATTTTCAGGGCAATTTGTGTCCATTCATTTGCTTCATCTGGGATCCAATGGCACAGGCTCCTCCCTACTGGGTTAAGTCCAGGAATTGAGAGAGAGATCTCATTCAAAGCTTGGTTATTCTCTTTCTAAAAGAATGGAGATAAGGGAGAGCAAGGAGGAGGAGGAGAAGAGGATCCGGCCGCCGGTGGAGCTTTAGAGTTCCGAATTGAGATCCGATGCCAGATTTGTGGAGGCAAGGTCGTTGCGGTGCTTTCCAACCGGCTACAATTTCCATGGCTCCAAAAAGATCGTCAAGGGTAACGATCTTCCTTCTTGGACATGTGAAGTCCTCGTTTTGGCATGTATGTGGATTTCCCCCACCAAAAGGTGGTTGTTGAGGGATTTTCTTTGGTTGATTCTTAGAATCCCCGGTCTTGCATATAGCTCTAGAAATGTGTAGTACGGAATAGGCATGCTGTGTGAAGCTCATCTGGACAGGTTGATCTGGATTGGTGATGTTGCATTTTGCGCACCAGAGAAGACTCCGCGTATAAATGTGTAGTTTGTAGTGTTGATGGGTTGTGCCTGTGAAGTGGAGTGGAGTAACAGGAAGTACTAGAATGAGGAATTCCAGGAAAATACCGTTATACTGCTTGTGTTGTGGACAGTGTAGCCAGTCTTTGGTTGACATCATGGCTATTTTGAAGCCAATCTTATGTGGACAACGTGGCTATTGTGAAGCCAGTCCTGTATGGACAGTGTGGCTAATGGGAAGCCAGTCCTTGGTGGACAGTGTGGCTATTGTAAGTTGTGTGCTCTTAAAAAGGCTTAGTACCAAACAAGAAAGGTGAGACCGACCCGCGCCTATGGATTGGTCATGAGTACGTTGGTATTCGGTGATGGCAAGGCGACTTGAGCAACGCGATTGGTTGATTTGTACCTGCGTTATGTCTGACCGACGGGAAGACCTAAGTTATTGGTCTCGTAGGAGCGCATAATGAGAGTCTTAGGCATGCACGCCAGTAAGACTGAATGCTCAAAGTTTATCGTTAGGTTTCGAACCTTGAACGATGGTGGGACCCTAGGTATTTCTGGTACACCAAGAATGTGCCCTGAGTGCACGGAGCGTCGGGCCGCGTGGCCGGCGTTTGTGATATATTGTTTGTGCGTTAGAGCACAGTGTGTGATATATCTGTATTTGAATTGATATGCCTGCAGGGAAGGAATTCCACTGCCCCGGGAAAGGGGTAGGATCGTTATAAATTGATCAGCTGAATGCTGACCGTTGCTTTGTTTGCCACCATTTTGGTGGGCTGTCCCTGTTCAGGTGCTGGAGAACCGAGCGGGAAATAATGGGATGAAGTCCCTGCTGCTGCTGCTGCTAGCCCTTGAAGGCTAAGCAAAATGTTTTGCGTTGTATTCATGTTTGGCCGGCCTGTGTGCCAATGTATGGAACCCACACCTGTCAAGAGGAACTGTAAGGCCTTAAGGCCAAACGATTGTGTATTTGCTGTACATTCCTATATAAATGTGGTGGTTTATATTTAGTGGACATTCCTTGTTTGAGTTCAATAATATTGTTAAAATCTTCCGCTAGTATGCTCTGAGTTAGGGTGCGATTGTGTTTTGGTATTAACCTATGACATCATCGTCTGTTTGTGGCATATAGTGTGGGGTCCCAGCCAGACCTTCTATTATATGTTGTTTAACGGGTGGAGTCGTTACATATTCGAGCTCCGACACAATTACTAGTGTATTTTTCCATAAAACTATAAATAAACTCACATGCCTTCATTTGAAGACAAACAACTCTAGTGGCTAAAAAAAACTATGAGATTTTTCGGCGAGAACATAAGACTTATATCTTCCCTCCGCCAAGGTTGTCAGGATTCGAGATCCCAGGTAGGATTGTTTTTCGAATAAATCGAATTAGATCGTAGGATCGGACCAAGGATCGTAAGATCCTACAAAATCATAAATTAAGACATAAAATATGTAAAAAAAAAATTTATCATCCAATTACACACAATTAAGACATAAGAAACTATAAAACTAATAAACATTTGAGTATTTATATCAAAAGTAAACTAATGAACAATTAAATCCAAAAATAACATAAAGTTCACATCAGCCATGTCCTAATATAAATCTTTAACATATGTTCGTCGGGCCGATACAAAACCATTAATATAAATCCTTAACCGCCACATCAGTCATATCCTCATCATCAAGTTCTACATTCTTTGCAGCGTCATCATCACCACAGTCATTTTAATCATCATCTCATTCAGCATCACTAATATAATCGTCGGCTTCAAGTTCATTGTGCCTTTAGGTGAGATCATATATTGCACATAAAATAAAAAGGTTTTAATTATGATACACAATATAGTTGAATAATTTTGCATTTTCAAATTAAATAATATCAAACTTACATTCATCAGCTACGACTGTAATGGGTTCTTCAACATTCCTTCCTGCACTATCATCACTATAGGTTTCTTGGGCATCTAAACTTTGAAGAATCCTCAACCAATCGCCCTTACGGGGAAGAACGGGATCTTCCTTCCCGGTGATTCATTCATCATCTGAAGGGATATCCTCAAAGTTTAAAAACTTCTCTTTTAGATGCACATATCTTTTATCTTGTCGTTCTATCAACTTCATATTGTACATCACAAATACTAAATTATTCATTTTCTTTTGATGCAATCAGTTTTTTCTATTCTAATGCACCTATTCTAAAAAAAAAAAAATGAAGTCAGTCAAATAGTCAATGCTAAGTGTTAGGATATTTTCGTATAGTAGATCTCACCATCTCAAAGGCACTCTAGTTTCGTTCACATCCAGAAGAGCTACATGTCAAACTTAGAATCCGGATTGTAAATCTTTTCAATTCCGGACAGTTATCTCCGTAGGAATCCCACCAGTCAGGTGTAAATAACAATATATTAAATGTTTAATATGATAATAATTAATAACATGTTTATTGCTTGATAATTGAAAATAACATTAAACAAATATATTTAACTTGGAACTCTTTTGGTTCTAGTTGATTTTATAGAGTTTAACCCAAATAATCCTCTAGCATGTTTGAAATCATCCATCTTCCTTCCCAAATTTTTTCCACAACTTCATCTAATATTTCAAAAACTTTATTCGCAATTTTGGAATTTTGGAAGTATCTATCGATGATAAGAACATTGTGCCTTTGAGACTATTCACAAGAAAGTTGCATATAGTTCTTTGTTTCCTATCTGACCATCCATCAGACATAATCGTACACGCAACTTTTTGTAAATCAACCTTGTACTCATTTAGTAATTCAGAGTTCTATCAATTTATTGTTTTAGATATTTTACTCTAATATCCTTATAGGAGGACAGTTTCATTCACGGGCCTTGTTGGCCTATTGCTTCAACCATGCTAATGAACTCCGGGTTCTTGATAGAGTTGAATGGAATGACACTTGTGTAGAAAAAGTAAGCAATCTGTTGACATGCTTTCTCACGCATGTCCTTTTTAAAAATTTGATTAATTGTCAATTGACTTGATTTTCTAACAAATAAATCCATTGGCTCCTTACCTTTGGATTTTTTTAGTTTGTCTCACGCCAACTTCAACCTCATCCGCCTCTTCCTAAAAATTTTTTTTCTTTATATCTTCCCCTCCATGTGCTTGAAGAATACTCAAAAATTGTTGTCTAACAGTCTCAGGTACTTTTTGAAATTCTTTAATTCAAGGATAGCTAAATCACCTAGAGGGGGGTGAATAGGTTATTGGTCTCTTTTTAGTTCTTTTAAGTTTCTTCCTTAAGATCTTTGGATTTTAGTTATTTTATGCTTTCAAGATGTACACAACCTGCATAAAGAAAACAACACAACACAACACATAGATATTTATAGTGGTTCCTCAACTGGGTACATCCACTTTCCCTCCCACTTATCCAACTATCTTATTGGACTATACACTTCTCCAAAACCTGCTCCAAAGAGCTTACACCTCAGATCCCTCAGGATCTCTAAGTCTCCTCCAAAACTTACTTCTCATCCACAAGGGCCTACAACTCAGTGGTCAGCAAACCACCTACCTCAGGCTATTAAGCCCTACACTCAGGCTGGGAGGACAGCCCTACCTCAGATCCACTAGGGATCCTACCTCAGAGCTCTGCAGTACTCCTACACTCAGTGACCCTCAAGCCATATACCTCAGCCTTATCTCTAAGGCCTACAGCTCAGGCTTCTCAGCCCTTCCACTTCAGGCACAAGGCCCTACTCTCAGAGTGTTGCAGCACTCCTACAGCTTAGTACCCAACAGGTACCTACCTCAGTACCCTTCCAGGCACCTACAGCTCAGTGACAAGCTTGTCACCTACCTCAGGCCAAAAGGCCCTACACTTAGATCCACTCTCTGATCCTATCTTAGAGAACAACACTCTCCTACCTCAGGCAATCAAGCCCTACAGCTCAGATCTACACTTGGATGCTACCTCAGGCAATTAAGCCCTATAACTCAGATCTGCACTTGGATCCTACCTCAGAGAGCAACACTCTCATACCTCAGGTAATTAAGCCATACAGCTCAGATCCACACTTGGATCCTATAGGATGAATGTTGGTTGGTATGATGATTGGCCACAAGTGAAATTTCACTGTGCCAATCTACCTGGACTGAGATAAACCCAGCCCAACCTTAACTCCAGGAAATATATTTCCCGAGTCTACTTATCTGGACTAAGTAAATACTTAGACCTAACTTCCTCTTCACAGCCCCAAGGATTTTATCCAGCTAGAACTAGAGAAGTAACTACAATTGATCTAGCTGCAACCTGAGCTGGGAGAATCCCAACCCTACTCCTTTCTTCACATCAACAAGGATGAAGATCTTGCATTGTGCTGGAAGTAACTTGCAGATCATCTTCTCTTCCCCTTTTCTGAACTGAGCCAACTGCTCAGCCCTATCTCCTTCTTCACAGCTCCCTAAGAGAATGTTCTTTAGGATTTGTTGGCTGGGACTGTGAAGCACCTGCATCAAT